>BLKR01001715.1:0-256428 GCA_011170035.1 Teleogryllus occipitalis | reverse complement strand
AAGTCCCTAACGTGGCGTGCTCATATCCGTGGATTACAAACCAGATGTGTCTCCCCTTAATCTTCTTCGAATGCTGAATGGTACATCATGGGGTGCCGACTGCACTACGCTACTGCGGTTATATAGATCACTCATTCGCTCAGTTTTGGATTACGGTAGTGAAGTGTATGGCTCGGCAGCTCCCTCGACTCTGCGACCCATCAATAGTATACACCACGCTGGTATCCGACTGTCAACTGGTGCGTATCGCACCAGCCGAATTGAGTGCCTTCTAGCCGAGGCTGGTGAGCCCTCCTTAAAAAGAAGGCGGGATATCTTATTAGCATCTTACGGTGCTAAAGTATCAGGACTTCCTAATCATCCATGTCGCCAAATAATTACCCATCCTAAGTATGAAACATTCTATATTCTTCGAACATCATTGCCTCACCCTCCAGGTATTCGATTGCGAAATCTTTTGCGCGACCTTAATGTTGATCTTCCCACCCCTGTGAAACCCCCAAGTCACCCCATTCCCCCTTGGAAACTCCTCCGTCCGAATATTGATCTCGGTCTATCCAAGCTTCCCAAACAAACGACTAGCCCTCTTGTTTACCAGATGCACTTTCAGGACATGAGGATAGCCTATCCAGATCATGTATTCTTATACACAGATGGTTCATCGTGCAATGGCTCAGTGGCATGTAGTTTTTACTGTATCAAAGCCACCAAATCATATCTGCTACATTCTCAGTGCAGTATCTTCACTGCTGAAATGTATGCAATTTTTGAAGCCCTAAAATACATCGAGTCAGCGAGTTTGCGTCGAGTAGTTCTCTGTTCTGATTCTCTCAGCTCACTACAAGCTGTCTCCCGTTCTTCATCAGACTACCTGACGCAATCAGTTCAAAACCTCATCCATCGCCTTTTGTCTCACCACTATGACCTAGTACTAAGTTGGGTCCCAGGCCATGTGGGAATCGTGGGAAACGAGATGGCTGATCGGGCGGCGAAATCGGCGACGGAGAGTACTCGTGTTGATATTCCTTTTGTACCATCGTCTGATGTTAAAACTTCTTTAAAACGATGCATCTTTAGAGCGTGGCCAACAGAGTGGCACAATACCACCTATAAACTAAGTGCAATAAAGGATTCTGTCAATTCTTGGCGTTCCTCGTCCAGACCTTCTAGGCGCGAGGAAGTTATTTTAACCCGTCTTCGTATCGGACACTGCCACTTTTCTCACAGTTTCCTCCTTCGAGGTGAGTCTCCTCCTACCTGTGATAGATGCAGGGCGGATCTTTCCGTGGAACACGTCCTCCTGCAGTGTTTGAAATTTGTTGGCAGCCGACGAAGACATGGTCTGGGCAACTCTCTACGGGAGGTGCTCGGATATGACGATTCCGCGCTCTCAAAGCTTTTTTGTTTTTTGAGAGAAAGCGGAATATATAATTTTATCTGACAAATAAGGGCAATAAATATTTTCTCTGCCCCAGATTTGTTTTTAAAATTTGTCTTGTTTACCTGTTTTTTTTTATGCGTAATGGATGGTTTCCTTTTAGGGTATGAGCTTTTAAATTAGCTGGAAAGTTGCACCAGCAAACCTTTTAATAAACTTTAATTGTTTTTTTTTAGAAATACTTTGACATGGGCGCCAATGACCTTGGTAGTTCAAGCGCCCTTTAAACCCCAATCAATCAATTGAATTTATACGAATTTAATTACCAATAGCAATAGAGAGTCCTGTAAAAGGGATTTTGGGCAAAGATTTTGTTGATGCATGATGCAATGAAATGTTAACAAATTTTTCAAAGCAAAATTTTTACCTCTTTTAAAAGGCGCGGTATCGGCGCAGACACTGATTAAATATTTTTACATTTAATCTAATTCATGGCATTCTTCTGAAGTTTTCCAAGTAACTCCGCGAGTTCTTAGTGAGTGTACCCAGCGCAAGAATTTTTAGAATCACTGATAATCTTTAGTTAAAGTGTGAATAAAATATAAAACGTTCGCAGAAGCAGTAATATCAGTATTTGCATCCAAAGCGATTGAGAAATAAGTTTTCATCATTTACCCTCTCGCGTACTACATCCCAATGTAGGGAATCAAATAGAATGCTCAAAAACTTTGACAGAAAATAATTTTTTTCTTAATGAAATTAGTTAAACAAGAACAGATATTTAAATAAGGCCATGTTCAATTTTTAGGAAATATGAGTAGTTTTCCGCTATTTTGCGTGAACTACGCAATTTGTAAATTTAAAAAAATTATGTTTCCGAAAACGGCTGCAATTTTTTTCTCTTGGTTTTTCCGCGTATCTAGCGAAGTGCGGTAAAGAAAGGAGTGTTGGTCTCATTTCCGGCAAACTCTGTATTTTCGAATATTGCAAAAATCGACATTCAGAATTCGTATATCCCATGGTGCGTTTGAATCGCAAGGAAATATATATTTAATTTTGAAAGGTATCACGGTTTTACTTTAAGGCATTTTGATCGCTAATTATGGTGGTTCTCTCCATTGTAATCGAGGCAGTCTTGTGTGTTATTATTTTTTACTTATTTACTTATTTGCTTATTTGCTTATTGGCTTATTCGCTTATACACCTATTTACTCATTTATTTATTTGCTTACGTCAAAAACACTTAAAAACTGTGTATGACGTGCTATGGGGTGAAGTGAATATTGTGCACTTTTTCAAAATTCTGTGATCCCTACACTAAGCCTTATACTACTTGAATTTTGAATACAGAAAGAAAAAAGAAAAACAACCGCTCCGATGTAATAAAATCTATTTTCAAAAATAAATCAGCAATAAATTTTGGGCTCTTATCCATCATGTCCTTCATCAAGGAATAATACTTCCTGCGGAAACAACATGGTAACGATAATTTGAATAACTATATTTCCCAGTGAATTGTAGAAGTCGTTCACAAATGGTGAAGTTACATTTATGTTTAGATGCAAAACAAGGGGCCATCTCAGAATTTGCTCAATGGATCAGGTAAACTGGACAAAAAATCTGATCGAGATGGGCGTCGTTGAACTGGAGACTGCAGTACAATACTTCTTACAGGTTGTTTACATTTATACAGTTCAAATGGTAAATAATGCATTAAACATCATTGTTAAATCTAATGTTACTTTCCTCGTGATGTTCAGTGTAGTCTCTGTACAGAAATAGTTATGTAACAGAAACGAATTCACTTATGATTTAATATTTACTATAGAATTTAATCGTTTAATGTCATCTGGCAAAGTGCTGTAAAATAATGTACATGTATTGTATGTGAATTTTTTGTAATGAGCTGTTGATACTGTCACCTGATGAATACGATTTCTACGTCGAGTGTTATAGTAATAGACATCGGCGTTTTCTGAAAATATATTCCCGCCCATAAGCAAATCATTTTTGACAAAAACAACTGATTCGTAAATGTAATGTGTCATGTTTTCGCGACTTATGTTTCTTTCTTATTTATACAGAATAATATGAAGCACTTGTACTTACCACAGGGCAATAAATGCTTCTACAATAAGTTGTTTATGGTTTGCGACCATGTGATTGTTATATTCCTCGTCACTCCGTATCCTAATGATTTTATTCCTCAAAAAGTTCATTTTCAAAACTGTGTTTTATAATACTTATAAATTTGAATATAAACTACAGATTTAGTCGTGGCCTAAGATGGATGCCATATGTGTTCTTCAATTGTTCCTTTCGGAGGTAAGTTGGATGTAGGGAATGAATTGTAGCAATAGGGACAATGCAATAACGGCGGGCGTTTCTAAATCATTCTGTTGATACAGATTTTTATAATTCAACAAAAGATCCTGTAAAGATATCAATAAAATAACGTTATCTCCATGTAAGTACGTAGTACATATTTATCTTCGAGCCGCCAAGTAGTTCTTGTGTATTTTGTAGGGCTCGAGGCTGTTAAAACTTACAGACACGAATATAATAATTGACGATTGCATTTTTACGAATACATAAAGAAGTGTCTAAGATTCGGGCCGCGACGCCTGAGGAGTCGTTCGATACCGAAACGCTGACTGAAGTTCCGTGTTGATATACAGAAAATATCGCTGCTCCTAACTTACATTAAAAAAGATGCTGAAAGCTGTGTCCTTCGGATTGAATGCATTCTTGGCAACTCTGGAACATATTCCGATTTAACTTTTGAAGTAAGTCTGGAAGAATTCCTGTGAATTTCGGTTCAGGAGAGCGCCAGATCTGTTCCTGAATACTGGTTTTCTGCATACCACATACCTTTCAAGTACCCCAAAGTAAGAAGTCACAAGGGGTCAGGACCCACAACTAATTATTTGATCGTCACTACAAACAATACTTAACTTCAGGTGCTACAGAATGACACAGACTTTCTCGTAGCAAATATTTCGAATTTCCTTGGAGTGGACTGGATTTAAGGTCTTGGTCCATTCTCTGGCCAGTTGCTATCTAACGGAGCCCAAAGTACATTTATTTTTAATTTTTTTTTAACTTTTCGGTTTCTTAATATTACAACCGAAATATTACTTTAAGAATATTAAAGAAGAGTATAAACTCTTCCTAAATAGAAATTTTCATCGATAAATTTGAAGTCGTTTTTAATAAAATAACGATAGGCATTACTGTATATGCGAAATTTCAAACTCATTTTCACAAGAATCTATTGAGATTTCGAAAATCTTCACTTTAAGTCATTTGAAGTACCCACAAATGCAATAATGTATACAAATCTATGGAAATGTGCATATTAACTTCGTGGGAGATATTTCGAAAAAATTATATTTGTGTAATGTTTGAAAAACACAAAAGAATACACCAAAATGAATTTTACGCCATATTAAACAGTGCAACTAGCACTACACATTCGAAAAATTTGAAGAAAAAATTTGGAGCCATTTTAGAGTAAATGGCGTTTGAGCGTGTCTAAAAATGCGAAATTTTGAGCTAATTTTCACAGGAAACTGTTAAGTTTTCGATAAACTTTATTTGACATTATTTAAAGAATATGTACTCCTAAATGTAATAATGTAAAGAAATCGCCTCTAATGTAAATATTACCGATGTGAGAGTCAAGTCTAAAAAAATCCATTTTTGCAATTTTTGAAAAACAAAAGAATAGAGATATAACCGGTTATACCATCTTATAGAGTTCGTTTGGTACTAATCCTACCAAAAATGTAAAAAAAATATGAATCCGTTTTTCAGAAAATCTTGATTTCGTAATTTTTTCAAACAGCAAATATTTCATCCAGTTTTACACGAAAACAACTAAAATTTTAAAAAAATCTACTTGACTTTAGTGAAAAAACTAATTACGGTTGTAGTGTTTGGAAGACATCGAAAAAAATTCAGAGTTGACCGTGAAAATCAGACTCATGCCATCTTTATAAGTGTATTTTACTCTACTCTTACCAAAAATCAAAAGAAAACATTTGGAGCCGTTTTCGATAAAATTTTGAAAAAGTCTGGAAGGCTTCATATAAAATACCCTGAAATTTTAAAGAATGTTTATCAAATTTTCAAAGCTTCTACTAGAGCCAGATGAACAGGGGCTTCTTCATTTTGGAAAAGATCGTGTGTGTGGTTTAGGTGTTAGTAGTGCTCACAGACGGACGAACAGGCAGACAGACGGACGGTCGTTGAAAAAAACAACAACACTTTTTCGGTATCAGGAGACCAAAACGTGTTTTTCCGTTAAAATCTCTAAATCGATTTTCCGTAGCATTGCATAACTTTCTCTATACTACGTCTATTACTCCGTATATACTACTACTATATACTATATTACTCCGCATATATTACTCCGTATATACGTATGTATACGAGAAAGTAAAAATTAATGGATCGAAAAGCAGTGCCGAATCTTTTTGAAAAGCAGTTGCCAAATGCTGTTGAAAGTAACAAGAGACCCTTTCTTCTGGTGTCAATTGTTCGAAGAATTATGTCAATATCTGATTTTTGTAAATGTCAGTAGTAACGGCGGCGTTGAAAGAGAATAGATTCTTTAATTTTTGTAGAACAAAGCACCCCTCACTCCCATCTTTACATCGTGACGTGGCTCTTCGTGAAGCAGGTGGGGGTTTGCGGCATTCCAATATCGGTTGAATTGGCTGTTGTGTCCACAGAAATGACACCAAGCTTCATGACAAGAGAGTCAGAATATGTTCCAAAGGTGCCAAGGATGCACTCGAGATGAATGATGAACTCGAGATGAATTCAGCATCTTCTTTACGCGCAGCGGTAGTTCTTGTATGTCAGCATGGGAGATGAGTCAGCGATTCGCTGAGCCAGTGATATATAATATATTTGTGTGTTTTTTTCGTGGACAGGGGAAAATCTTTCAAATACACTTTAGGACCCGCACATGCGCCGTGCTTCCATTCCTCCGATTCCCCGGAACCGCCGTCAGGCATTGCATTACGGGAAGGGCTGATCGGCTTATCTCTCTATGCCAACTTATGTTGCGGGATACACCATCGTACTCGCTCTAACAAAAGCTGTATTAAAATTTTTGCGGCATAGGTGGCTACTGCACTCCAATTTTTCAGAGACACCAGCGTTCTTGTGACTATGGTATCAGGAGTCACTATTTGCAGGAGTCGGTGGAGTTCTTTTCTCTTGAAAATGACGCGTGGAGAGTGAAAAAGCACATGTTCCACATCTTCAACCAATGGTTCATAGGTTGGCCATGAGGAGCCTTTTTTTAACTTGAAACGGATTTGGTATGCACAGTCGCAATCATGGCCCGTTAACAACTGGGTCAAATCATTATCCACATCTCCGTGGATCCTTTGTGGCCACTTCCTTACATCAGGCATTACACGGAATGTTCATCTTCCAGTGGATAATAGAACCTCTCGCCGTTTCCACTGAGTCATTGTCACCCCCTCGCTTCCTTCATGTCGCTCCTATTTGTAGCTGCCTCTCGCATACGTCTGTAGAGCCTGGCCTTTTCTTATGCCATAAGGTCTGTAGGGGGCATGCCGGCTATCATACACACAGCGTCATACGAAACCGTGCGAAACGCCCGGGCCACCCTCAAGCCAAACCCCTGTATACATTGACTTCTAACTGCAAACAAATGACTGGATCCCAAAGGCATCAGCCCAAATGGGGCTCCATAGAGCAGCGTAGAGTAACGGTGATAGACAGTAGCATCCGGCTATTTTGCCTTGGACCCCGAACGTTAGCCATAATTCATACCAAGGCCGAGGCAACGCGAGACGTTTTCTCGCAAATCAAGAGCAAGTGCTCGTCGAAGCACACACTCGCGTCAATCTGGATTCCTAAGTATCTTAGAGACTGCTGGGAGGTTATTTTACTACCCCCAACATTGGGAGTAATACCATCTCTCACTTCTCTATCTGTCACCAATTCATCCTATTTTATGCCATGGGAGCATCTTTAGCCACAATACGTAGGCCACCACCCGATCGCAGCCACAACCTCATTGGCAACCTGCACGACCTTTCATTATATTTCCAGACCACTATTACCGGAACATCTTCAGCAATTCCAATAGCCCTAGCGACTTCCGACAGCTAAAGCTTCGAAACGGAGTCTTATATAATATTCCACAACATCGGGCCAAGTACGAGGTCTTAATAATAATTTATTTGGCTCCAATTGGCTGGTAAAGGGTGGTAAGCATAAGCCTACTGAGCAGATTTACAATACATGCGGAACACTGTCCCAGATACAGTATGTATTTACTCCGGTCTCTGTTTCGCATAGCAAAATTATTTCCACAATATCTTCTGGGAATGTACATTATGTAATTCGGATCGCCCAGATTATTTTGTTGCATCAGGAAAGGAACTGCACTACACACTATTAAACACTTTGCCAAATGAAGCGGCCGTAGATCTTCAAGCAGATTCATAGGTTGTAACACATTCCGTTTGCTAGAAAACGAAGTAGCAACTACCTTTCCCGAGAAGACTGCGCAAGTCGGGGATGGCCTGACAGTCCTTTCAGCATTGCCGTTACCGCCTTATACGGACGATCACAGGTGCTACCAACTACCTCGTTGCCTATCTCTCTCCAGCAGCGATCATTCGTGTACTTAACTGGTTTTTTGAAAGCTTTTCTAGCGGCCATGTGTTCCTCCTTCAGAGTGTCATATTTTGGGCGACGTCACCCGCTCTGCACCAACCCACGTGCGCGATGGCATTCTCTGCGAAGTTTCCCAATACAGTGTGTCCACATTACAATCATACACATATATTCATTAACATATATAATGATAATTAGAAACAAGGCATCTTATAAAGTTTGATAACATGTTGAAATATTCGTTGTATCACGAACGAGGGTTGACCGCATTTATTTTCACAACATCCGTTTAGACTTTGCTCTGCAAGGACCCCTCCGAAATACTTACTACTTGCGTCGTATTACCGCATGATTCGGCACTTCCAAAAAGCTTTTCAAAGGGTGTTAAGAAACACATTGATTCGAAACATTTTTACTCGTACCTTGGCTGTGGAGTATTTTACATAAACTCGCTTTACAAATTTAAGGTTAAAAGTACAAGTTTCTATACCCGTTACTCAAAACATCTGGATAGATTGCCGACTGACGAGCAATTTTTTCCGTGACTTTTTCATTGATGTCACTCGCATTTTAATATTTTCGACGCTATTCATCGTCACTTGTACAAACACACTTCACAGAAAAACGAACACTCTAACTTCGGTTTTTCAAAACGCATTAGAAAGTAGTCCCCTACATACGTTTACACAATACATTTTTAGTTTCACCAGCTTAGGAATGAATTTGTAATTGTAACTCGCTTTAAAATGTGAAAATAACATTCAATTAACACAATACTTATGAATGCAACACTGCACAGTAATGCGTTTGCGTTTCTCGCGCTACCAAAGAATTGCTTTGGAAGGGGTGAGAGAACATTTAAGCGGAGAGATATCTCGCACTTTCTTCTCTTAAAAACTTGTGCTAGCCGAGTGTTATATCTTCATGACATGTCAAGTCACTTCCAGAGGTCGCGCCTGTGCAGTAATATCCGCACGGTCCGTAGTGTGCTCCAACCGCCCTTAAGCCATCATGTTCTCCCTCTTTCCCCTCCAGCCGCGCGAGAGCCACCGATTCCGTCTGCTCGCTCGCATTTCCCGAGTGCGCTCTAGCCCGCTGTCACGAAGGGCATTGGCCGCGGACTGTCAATCACAGCTATCAAACGGCGCGTGTTTTGAAATACCATGTTTCGCAAACGCTCTGAGAGGACTTGTATTCCTCTCATGTTAAGAAATGCTTAAGAAACATTGCACCGCATGTATTTGGGTGTGCATATGCGAACGTGCGAATACCCACGCGCCGCCACTGGTCTGAGAACAACCTCCAAAAAAACATACAATTTCACGATGGTTTTTTTCGATTTAAAAATCTTTGGAAAGTTTTGGCGCAATTCTATCGTAAGATTCGGATTCAGCGTGTCGACATACATAGAATAACATGTGTCAAGTTTTTCGGTCTAACGACAACTCCCGAAAAGAAAAAAAGAAAATTTCACGATGGTTTTTCCCGATTTAAAAACCATTGGATTGTGGTGGCGCAATTTTCCTTCAGATTCAGCGCGTCGAAATACATAGAGAAACATGCAGCACGTTTTGGGTTTGACAACTTTTTTGTGTGTGTGACTGTGTAATCGATACTGAGGTAATAATATAACACACCTGTTTTTGAAGAGTTTCCATTCAAGAAATTTCCATGAAAACGTAATCATTTATCAAGAATATAAATTTATAAACAAATATAAATTATCTTTATTTCAAATTTGGCGGGAAAGTATTTTTCCTTTTAATTGATAAATATGAATATTAACATATAAAATTAATATTTCAAATCAATTGATCTCTATTTAGATACGAGGTCTTAAAAAGCTGAGCAAAATATGTCCTATAAGGGGCAATGGCTTACTAGCAGCTTCCCAGCCTCGCAGCCAATGGTTAAGGGGTTACGCGTGGTTAACATAGAGATATCTCCACGCCGTATTCTGGTCTTCCCAACATGAGAAGTGAGTTTTCTCATCGCCACACTGCAAAACGCACATTTTAATCTTGCCCGACAAGAAATAAAACTGGGGTCGCGTCATGGAAATCTAGCACGCTGACCAATGAGCTAACCGGCAAGGGCTGAGAAACATTGATACAAGCAATATATTTTTTGATGATAATGATTTTTAAACATGTTAAAAGAATTTTAACGCATTTGAAAATCGGTTTAGTGGTGACACAAACCCAATAAATACCCCTTTGTCGGTTTTTTGCTACTTTTTAGGAAATAACGAATAAATATTACTTTAGTGTATTTTTATCAACGGAGTTTCCTCTGAGATGGTACCCACGTTATCCTGCAGCAATTCTATGATCATCAAACATGATTTGTTTGTTTTATGTTGTGTATTTCGAAGCCCATGAACTACTTTTTCGGCTTTGTTTCGGTGCATGCAAGAGTGCCCATGTTGTAGTGCCAGCTAGCCCTCCGCGCCGCACTGGTCCGCGCCGGGAAGGCGGGCAACCTCATTAAAGCATTCTGAAAAGCCACCCTCTCCTTTTTAAGATTTCCTTTGCATGTGAAAACCCCAGTTAATGAATGTTATGAACATTTCCAAGCGCAAGAATCACGCACACGAAAAATAAGCAGCACACTGTACAGCGGGCTCGACGACCGACTTCGCACCACACGGTAGGCAGCAATAATAAAGCTTCGAGCAAAAAAATTGACACTGAATGGCGTTTTTCTCCATCGTATATATACCAAAAAGATTTACTTGGATATAAAATTATTAAAATAACTATTGGTGCTAGAATAGCTCGTACCTTCTCGCTATACTGTTAATAAATCATGTCCTTTCGCTCGACGGCCCGTTACGGCCCTTGGCCCATCAGCGGTAACTCAGCCTCTCGCCCATGGAATAAGGGGTTCGTGTGGTTAGCACGAAGACATCCCTTCTCTGTATAAACGAGTCTTCTACTGGTAATATTATAATGAGACAATTTCTGTCTCACATTTCAATTATCCATTTGAAAAACTTTTAAAGAATCGAAGCGCGAAATATACCTGTTTCTAATTCAAACGTTTAAACAAAAACAATTTTCTGCCATTGAATTCTGTGTATTCTGCGCACGTTCTATAAAACTGAATCACCGATACCCGATGCGTATTTTTGCAGTAAATAAAATTTTAATTTATATCATTGCGTTCAAAAAATAAACTCTTTCAAAGCGAAAATAGTAATTAAAAAGTTTGTCTTCGAACAAGTCAGCATTTTTAACTACATAGGTTACAATATCTCACACTTGGATAATAATTCAATAAATAAATTAAATAATTCAACCGAATGTGTGGTGCCATCAGTCAAAATCCCAAAGCAATAAGCAGAGAAATACGAATCTGAATTATAGATCTGAGAAATGAACTTTCCCAAAAAAGTAAGCCAGCTTAATTGATACTGGTAAAATTTCTCAGACAAGTGGCAGGGTACACCCTCCAAGATCTTAAAATAATTGACTATACTATACGTCAAGAACTAAATGTCACTGATATCCGCGATCAAATCGGAAGATGGACAGTAAATTCGTTGGATATATTGAAGGATTGCTGTATTCCAAAACAACACATCTATAGACCTCAGGGAAGAAGGACGGCCAAAGCAATGCTGGAGTGATCAATTTTAAGCCATCGATTCATCTCTAGGCACGTGTGGCAGTGTCGTGCATGAGTGTACAGCGGTGTACCTGTGGGGTGAGAATAGAACAAGGAAAAGGAAGGAAATATCGCGTGCGGCCCGTAGCCCGTTTTTTAGGGTACTGCTCCCGCATTCGCCTGGTTTTCATCAGAGACAACACGGAAACAACCGGCCACAAGAATTGTTATCGAGTGAGCGGCTGAATTCGACCTAGCTATGCAGCTAGTGTAGAAAATTCTGCCATCGTCCGGATTCTAACCCTAGAACAACACAGAGGAACTGCAATGCCATCAGCCGATACCCTGAACAACCGCCAGCGGTCTGAAGCCTTATAGATTTTGTACGGTTTAGTGGATGAATGATACTCGTGCAGTTCGATTAGGTTAAGTATATGCAGGTTGAGTTTAAGTTTTTTCATTGCAAAATTCGTCCCCTCTTGCACAAATTTTCACGCATTTGCACAATTCTCTCAGTGACGTTTGTCCCCTTGTTCGGCCGCGCGTTTTATTTCATTCTATCAATGTTTCAACGACGCTCATGTGACCTTTATTCATAAATTTACGTAGCTAATGTGAAGCGTAGGGACTCCGCAGCTGAAGAAGATGTGTGCGGATTGTACTATTTCCTTTTTCGGATAAATAAATAAATTCTTATCCGGATACGTCATGTAAGCGTTGGTGTCTTACGTTCAAAGAGAGGAGCTTAGTGTTTCGCTCTTTAATCGGACCTTGGGTTGCAAATTCTAGCGCTGAGTCACCTGGCACCATGTGCGCACTGCGTCGATGGGCACGTGACCTTGGCGTCTCTGGCAGCTGCGGCGGCGGTGGTGGAGGTTCCTTGAAGCTACCTCCTCAGCAGTCGTCGCTAGCCCGCGGTCGCCGCTGGACGTGTTGTCGGGAACCAACACAGGACTCTTCAGCTCTTGACGCAAGGAGGCGCATAGCGATGGAACTAGCCGAGGCAGTCGCTTTTAGGAGGCGAGACCCCTCCCCCGCCGCCCCCAATGCCGCCGCAGCTGCAGACGTTAGCGGGCCTGCTGGCGCAGCCGCAGCTGTAGTCCCCGCCGCCCCCGGAGGCCGAGCCTCTTCAAGCGCGTGATGGTGCCCTTGTGCACCGTGTACGGGATGTACACGTTAATCGCGTACGTGATCACTCTCACCATCGTCATGCTCAACTACCAAGAGCAACTGGCTCAACAGGCCTTGGAGAAGGAGCAGCATCTCAACGCGTCTGCAGCTGTGTGTTCTACTTTCAACACCTCCATCTCTAAATGGGGAACTGCTACTGACTTAGACGCTAGTTCGACTGTGGACGCCTTCTAGGATCCACGTAATTACTCTTCTTCCAACGGTACGGGAGTGAATGGTAGCGATATTGCTTTGGTTTTTGACACCATCAATCGCATTCTATTGAACTACTCTTCTGTCGATGAATCCACTTCTGTATTGGGTTCGTATAACAACAATATTACATTACTAGAAGCTGATGTCCCAGTAAACATTTCTTCGCCCAACTCCAGTGTTGGTGACGGAGATATGTCAACTTTAACCGTTGATGTGTCTTCTGACGGGGAGGGAGTCAGTAATGACATTCTTGCTACGGGCACGAACGATAGCATCATAGCGTTGGGATCTCTTCACCAAAATCATCCGGACAATGCTTGCTTTGGAATAGTGCAACAAACAGATGGAGTAGATGGGAAGAACGACCCTCGGACTTAAAGTACATCCAAGGTTTGCGAACTGAGCCAACAGTTCCTTTGCCGATGAATGTCACTGTGAGCGCAGAATCTACGAACACAATCATGATTTCTGGTTCTTCAAACGATTCTGTCACTTTTTTGGTGTAGAAGATGGAGTCGGTGATAATGATGCCACTGATAATGTTGGTGGTGCTCGCTTTGTCAATGCCTCTAGCTTATCGCTTGATGCTGCACAATACCCCTAACGGAAGATGACTTTCATCACTCTGAAGATTCTACAGTCAACACAACTTCTTTTCTAGATGGTCAACGTGCTGTCACTGTTCCACTGGAAAATACAAGTGTTGGCGCTCCAGTCAATTTCTCTTTATTTAATGTCACCACGCTTGGAGTAAATGAAAGCTATATAATACTAAATATACCGCTTGGGAATGTTGTTGGAAATCAATTAGTGATTCTAATTTGAACACTTCCACTTCCGGATTAGATTCTACATTAGACTTGGTTGCTTGGTTTTATGACACCACAGGTGAAGCACTCAATTACTCTTCATCGAACGCTGGTGCTATAATGAATGTATCTGTTGATGTTTCTGCTGACAGTAACCAAGTGGTTCTGAGCAATTATTCATCAAATGGCTCTACTTCAGAATTTAATGCAACTAATAAACTTGCTGTTACACTCCTGGAAACTATCGATGGAATTCCATTTAATAAGTCTACTATCAACACAACACAACTCTCCAACAGGGTAAAATACTAATTTCACCACTGAGACCATTCGTAATCCGCAGAATTATTCAGCAACCATTGTACCTGACTCCCGGAGCATCGAACACCGCCTTCTATTTAATTACTCTACAGAAGCACTCAGTGATGAACTGGTAATCCCTAATAACACCATTCCTGCTCCAGTGGATTATTCCTTTCCAAATAAAACTGCTAGTGGGGCAGATATCGCTCCCGAAGCCGTTGCAGTGTCTTCTGGCACTGAGGATGTCACGAAGCTTCGTAATTCATCCATCACACATAAAGTGGTCGCTTCTGATGATGCTGTTACATCGCGCCCTTCTTCAATGGAGGAGGAATGGACAACGGGCAATGCTCCTCCAGAAGCTGCGTCCATTGCTTTCAGGGAGAATGTTTCATCAAGTAACACAGCGTCCAATTCTCTTGTTAAAACTGGCTCTGCGGGTAAGTTAAAAGAAGAAAAGAGTAAATTCTGATAGCCATGCTTGTAATATGAAGGGTGACCGGGGAAGAAACTTCGACACTTCGAAAATAATCTCTTAAAAAACTTTTAAGAATATTTTGTCCAATAAACTATATGGGTATTCGGAATGGCTGACCCGCAATAAGCTCTCAAAATTTGGTTTGAAAATATGGTTTCTAGGGAAACATTTGAATTATAAAAGCATATGAACACTCCAGAAACATGTAAATTGTTTATTATTAGCAAAATAAACGAATATATTATTTCAGAAAGAAAAATTAACTGAGAAACAAAAAAGCAGTCAAACTGTCTAAATTGTATTTTTTATTTCTCGGTTAAATTTTCTTTCAGATGATATATATTCATTACTAAAAAAATGCATTGTATTTCAAACTGATCACCCGGTATATGCACACACTATACTTGGGGTATATGAAATTCAGGTGGCTCAAAGTCGCATTCGGTGTCTCCCTGCCCAACAGCAACCGTTCAATATTCCTGCCTGTATAGTATATTAAGGGGGAAACGGCGGAAATATGCGCGCGTGACGGCGCAGAGTGCAAGTAGGACACAGGACAAGCTCAAATCAAATTGACTTCACAGTAGTTGTATATTCACAATTCTGCATCTATAAATTAAGTGAGGTTGATTCTCCTCTAAATCCATTGTTCACGGAACAGGTCAAGTGTTATAATCATCAGTCCCGTAAGTATAGTGAATATATCCAAGGAGGTATCATTTTTTCGCGCCCGCTGGATGATGAGATATAGCGCAGAACAATAGTTGCTAGAAAAGTTTCCGCTCTCTAGGTATCTCCCCCAACCGCGCACCGTCCCAATCAGGCAATCCCTGAGCTTCCTACGTGAGTGGTATAATCTGCGCACGGTTTCTTGAGCCCTTGCTTCGCTAATTGCGAGTGGAGTGGGGAGATTGGTTATTTTTACGAAAGTAATTTTATATCAAATTGGTAGTTCGTTTTGGATGCAAAATAGTTTCTATTACACTGGAGAAACATTTGTGTTCTCAGATATTGTCTAGAACACTCGTTGGTATCATTTATTTTCAATTTAACTAATGCTGGAAAGGAGTGAGGATAAGTATTCCGCGCTCAAGAATGTGCGCGTATAAGAAGTGTACTGCATGCGTGTCTATGTGCGCGTTAAAAGGGAGAAAGGATATTAGAGCATCCAGCCCCTAGAATTCCCCTCCAGACAGCGACTGAAAGCGACTTAACTTGACAGCGGGTATAGAGATTGTTATTTTGTGACGTATGGTTTTTACTCAATAATGTTACTTGACCTCCGTAAATGAGATTTTCGTCCAGATTTTCAGCTATTCTTAAAGCGGATGTTGAAATGAATTTGCTGTTACCTCTGGACATTAATTCTTAGTTTACTCTTTTCGAACGATACAGGTTGCTATTTTGACGTAAAGAAGAATTTTAGACTATTGTTTCAGAAATGTTAATCAATAGCTTTCGCGAAAATCTCTCAGGGAACAAATCAACAGTCTGTCATAACTTAACCGACAGGGCCTCCAATGACTGGGGATTCATAAACGAGAAATAAGAATTTTTGAATATATTGATGTGATTGCTCGATAAGTGAGAACAGAATTCACAGTATTGTGCTAATTTGTGAGTAGCACATTTCTGTAAGGGGTGTCCTAACTATTAACCAGTTTCCCTCGTCACCCCTGCTTCCAGCATAGCGGCCGTCTCACCTGTCGCCCCTGTTGCCAGCAAAGCGGCCGTCTCCCCTGTCGCCCCTGCTGCCAGCAAAGCAACCGTTTCCCTGTCGGCCGTTCGCGCTGCCAGCTCCCTTCTGTTCCTCTTCGCTTCTTCTTCCACTTCTTCGCTTCTTCTCTTACTTCTTCAACCGATTTTAATGCGACATAGGAATGACATTAATTTAGAAACTGAACATTCTGATAAGGTCCAAGAACTTTATTGACAACCATCTTTTCGACCTGCTTATGTTTTATTGACTACATATTGCGACCCACCCGTCCGACTAGCTCAGAATGGGGGGTTTTCTGGGTGGACGCAATCAAAAAAAAAATTATAAGAAGAATGGCGGGGTTCAGGGTCGTGCAAAACGTTGTGGATTGGATGCAATTACTTAAAAAACACAAGGAGAATCACTTTTCACATACTCAAATATATTCTATAAAAGTTTTGCTGTTATTACAATTACACGAACCAATCAGAAGATAATTAAAATACACACTGATCATAAAATGCTGAAAGGAAAAAAAACACAAAACACACTAGTCACTATATACAAGGTTTCTTACTCTCTCTCTCTGAACATTCAATTTCAGTTACTACTTTCTTCAATCATGAGAAAGGTTTAGAAATGTTTACTTTTTTACAAATTAACAAATTCTACTCAAAAATCAAGTCTGACAATTCTGAATTGATCTTGTCCGTAATAAATTACTCTCTCTCTTTCAACAAAACAATTCTGAGAATATCTGTAACTGATTACTCCTTCATTTTCTAGTTTTACCAGTTATAACTGTACATTTCCAATTTTCTTTTGAAAGAAAAGATTGATTCTTTACTCGCGTGCTAGGGGTGGAAAGAAATTGTAATTATACTTTTCTTATCGTTAAATATGACAAATACGTCTCCCCCCTCTTTTTTCTACGCCAAGACTGCAACCTAAACTTTCCTTCCAATATCTAGAAACTGTTCGCTAGGCACGACCTTACGTTTTCGCTTCTCGGGTGCGACGCGAAGCTCCCAGCGGCGTGGCCTTGAAGTAACTAACCTCGGTCTGAGGACGCCGTCCCCTCCACAGAACTGCTCGCTCTTCCGTCGAACTCTCGTTGTTCACCAGCACGTGCCCACCGTCTCGTATTCAGTTGAAACTCTTTTCGTATGCTCAGATAGAATTGTATTGGCGACGAATTCTTTTAAATTGAGCACTACAGATTTACAAGAGCCACTATTACGACGATAAACGAAATTAACGAGAGAAAAAAATAAACTGAAAATAAAAGAAACGAATTCATTGCTTAGTTCATGCCTATTCATTACTTCTCTTATCCCTTCTCAAATTGCAAAATTAAAATGTTTCACTTCGTCTCTTTCTTTGAGAATACGTTTATATCAATTGTAAGGAGATAATTACCTCTTCTAGTCTTCTTGAAGAGTTTCTCATAGAATGCCTTCCTGTAGTCCGTTGCAGCACAAATTCCCGTCTTGTGGTCGGCACGTCCGAACTGGTCCGCTGTTGTCTAGAGAAAGAACGACTTTTTCTCCGTCAACTACAGGGCTCGCCCGATATAACGTGGCGATCTCTATTGATCTCTTTAGGTAATTGTTACCTTCTCATATCATTCCGCGTTGGCGCGCGTTCAAACAGCTGGTCTCTTGTTCAGGACATTAATGTGACCCGCTTTCCGAGGCTTCGGGGGAAACGGATGGTCACAATAAGTAGTTAATAAAAATACATACTACATATGTAGTTAATAAAACTACATATGTAGCTAATAAAAAATGTCAATAAAGTTTTGGACCTTTCCTGAATGTTAAATTACTAAAGAAATTGAATGACAATTTGCACCTGAAGTATATCAAGAATGGCATTCATGCATAAAGGTGAAGTTGGATTGCTACGTTGCTGTTGACCATCGAAAGCTCTCAAGCATCGAAAGCATTCAAGACTGTGGATGTCCCTCGTCCAGTGAACATCGTCCCGGAGCGCTCCGAGTTTAGGCGCAGGTAGTTTTCCGCAGGTGATCAACGGCACAGTGTACAGCACGGGTCCAGTCGTCGCAACGTAAAAGCTTAAAGATAAGTATTGTGTTTTATACTATCGCTTTCCTGGTATTCTCTTTTTGATCGTTTTCTTAATAGTAACTCGTACTTTCAAATCCCTGGTTTGGTACTTTTAATTCCGTAGTTTAATACATTTAGTAATTCTTTCAAATTTATTTCCTTTAACGTGTCTTAGAATTTTCCTCTATTATCTTGTGAATCTTTCCTTTTAAACTCTACTTATACTTATTTAATTCAATTTGGGTAGTTTTTTTCTCTCTCTTTATTTTTCACTTGTCAGCATGGCATCGAATACCAGAGGAACTACTAAGAGTAACCAAAACAATCTGCAATTAGAAATAAATTCAATTGTTCAGGAAGTTGTTAAATGCCCTGCCTTCCTCGACTCCTTGGCGGCGGTCCTCACTGGAATGGTCGCCAAGCAGTTAGAGGAGAGCATGAATTTTAACACCGATTTAATAAATAATTTGCGCAGGGAAATTGAAGACAGACAGAGAAATTAAAAATCTAAAAGCAGAGCTTGACGCGAGAAGAGACCAACTTGAGATGTATACGCGGCGGAATTCCTTGCGGATCTTCGGATTCAAGGAAAAATAACATGAAAACCCAGATCAACTTGCGCTTGATGTGGCAAAACAGATAAGTGTCGATTTGAGCCTGAACGACATTGATAGATGTCATAGAGTAGGACCCAAGATCCCAGGAAAAACACGACCGCTCATTGTAAAATTTGTAAGTTACAGGAAGCGTCGTGAAGTCTTTCGGGAGAAAAGACAGTTGAAAAATACCGGTGTCACAATACGAGAAGACCTCACAAGATCCCGTCTGGAGGTTCTGAGAGCGGCCATTGATAAATTTGGCCTGCGGAACGTCTGGACGGAAGATGGCACAATAGTCATCAAAGCAGGTAGCAGGAAAGCCCGCGCGCAGACAATTGCCGACTTGCAGGCCATTTCCGCCTAAGTAAGAGCGCTCCCCACCCCTACTCCACAGCTTAACACTCCCTTAGCCTGGAATTTTCAAGGATCCTCTCTTTCCTCCCCACCCCTCTAAGCATCTTTTCTTCCTTCATCTTTTCTCTTCAAACTTTCTGAAAGCATGGCCGCCAGCATGAATCCCCTACACCTTTCCTCATTACATGGACAAAGCAACCAACCAATAACACTTACTCATAATACTTACTCCTCCATATCAAAATCTTCATCGCGAACTTTATTTGTAGGTCATGTAAATGCTCAATCGCTATATTGTCATCTTGATGAAGTGCGAGAACTAATTTCAACCCACCGTTTTCATGCTCTCCTTATTAGCGAAACGTGGCTAAAGATGTCACTTGCTACAACACTTGTCACAATTCCTGGATACCGTTTTCTTAGAAGTGACCGGAACCCACATATCGCATCTCAGGGAGGTGGTGTCGGTATTTACCTTCGCGATGATCTCACTTATAAATATATAACTTCATCAGCAGATAACGTTAATCAGAATAACGAATATCTCTTTATTGAAATTTCCATATTTAACAAAAAAGTGCCCTAGGCGTAGTGTACTGTACAGGGAATATCGAAGCTATCGACAAAGAAATTGCGCTTTGCTCAAGTAAATACGATAACGTAATACTGATGGGCGATTTCAATTGTAATCTTCTGAAATCTACGTCGCATGCCGACAAATTCAAACGTATTTTTGGCGAAATGAATCTTTCTATCTTACCACTAAATGCAACTCACCATACAATCAGTACAGATACTTGGATAGACCATATCGTTGTATCGAATCTTGACAAAGTGAAATTTCATGACCAATCACCAGTTCCTGGAATATCTAAACACGATCTCATATACGTCTCATACAATATGAAATGCCCTAGATATACGCCAACAGTTTTCAAATACCGCGACTTCAAAAGATTCAATCTTGAATTATTTCTCTCTGACGGTATGTCTATACCCTGGCATCTTGTCTCTCAAGAAAGTTCGTTAGATAGAAAAGTAAATACTTTTACTCATCAATTGACGGAACTAATTAATCGACACATACCCGTAAGGAAAGCTCGTGCAATACGTCCGCCGGCACCTTGGATAACAGAGAAAATACGTTGCTTAATGAAACAAAGGGACGCTGCCTTCAAAATTTTTCGAAATTCAAAATGCGAAAACGACAGAATTAAATACAAAAAATTAAGAAATGTTGTTACACAAAAATTGAGAAACGCGAAATGTAAATATTACCACAAAGTTTTGGGTACAAATGGCGACTCGAAACAAGTATGGAAATCTCTACGCACTCTTGGCATAGGCAGATCACGAGCACCGCTTCAAATTGATATACCTTTAGACTCCCTAAACCAACGTTTCGCTAATATGGCTCCCCATTTCGAAAGTTCATTAAAAAGCATGACTCTATCAAACTTACAGTTCCATTCTAGAAATACTCCAGAAGAATTTTTCTTCGCGTGTACAAGTCATATTGACGTCCTTAAAACTATTCAGAGTCTAAAATCAAACGCCTCTGGAGTAGACAATATTAATGCCAAATTACTGAAACTTTGTGCCGAAATAATATATCCCATTGTAACAGATATAATAAATTTTTCTCTCATAAGTGGAACTTATCCGACCTCTTGGAAAACTGCACTTATCCATCCTCTTCCTAAATCAACAAATCCTCCTGAGTACAGACCTATTAGTATTCTACCTACAATATCTAAAGTATTAGAAAAAATTGCACGACATCAAATAACGAACTATTTAGACCGCAAAAATCTCTTAAGTGAACATCAACATGGTTACCGATCAGGCAGAAGTACAGGAACTGTGCTTTTAAGCTTAATTGAAGAGGCCAGAATCGCCATTGACAACGGTAAATTAACAATACTTATTCTCTTAGATTTCAGTAAAGCATTTGACTCGGTCGATCATGATATCCTGCTAGAGAAAATGAAAGCATTGGGCTTCGCTGAACCCACGATACGGTGGTTCTCACAATATCTTTCAGGTCGTCAACAAGTCGTAGTATCAGGTGAAAACCGATCCAGTGCCATTAGAACCGCCCGGGGTATTGCACAGGGAACAGTTCTAGGACCCTTAGCATTCTTAATTTACGTAAACGACGTAGGACAATGTCTTAAATACTGTCACTATAAAATGTACGCAGATGACCTTCAACTATATGTCAGCGGACATCCGTCGGAGCTTAACTCTTTAGTTCAGAAAATAAATGAGGACCTAAATGCTCTCAATAAATGGACCGCAGCCCTAGGACTTTTATTAAACCCAAATAAGTCCCAAAGCTTACTGATAGGCTCCCGCAACGCCATCAACAAATTAGAGAAAACCCTTCCGTCCATTAGTATAAATGGCTCCCCTCTACCCTGGTGTAACGACGTAAAGAACCTAGGAATGCATTTAGACAGCACTCTCAGCTGGACTACGCATGTAAGTAAGATTTGTCAAAAAGTCTTTAAAGACCTCCACTCCTTAAAACGCGTACGAGAACTACTTCCTATAAACACACGTATGAACCTGATTACTTCACTAATTATGCCCCATTTCGATTACTGTGATTTCTTGCTCACTGACTTAAAAACCAAGCAACAACGGAAGTTGCAAACAGCACAAAACGCATGCATTCGTTTCATATTCGATCTTCGTAAGTACGATCACGTATCTGCGTACTACAGACAGACAAAAATTAGCTCCATTGAAAAAAGAAGAACATTGCATAGCCTCTTGCTTCTCCATAAAATCTTGTACAACGGCCTTCAAACACACATGTCTAAGAACTTCAAAATGCTAACACTAGAGCGATCGCGTTCGGCATTATTGCTGTGCGTACCTCGACACAACACTGTGTCATACAGTAAATCTTACACTGTCACAGTAATTCGAAACTGGAACTCACTACCTACACATCTTAAGAGAATTAGCAACTTTAGAAAATTCAAAACTCAACTTGGTGTCTGGATAAAAAACAATGAAATGTAGTTTACACATGTTCTATCCGCAATTTTATCTTAATTACTTTCTGACACAATGACCATGATCCCTTTATTACATATCATCCTCCATGCTAGATCGTTTTTTTCTGTTTTTTCTGTTTTTTTTGTTTTGTTTTTCTTTTTTAAGTCATATTTTCGAAAGTATTTCTTCCCACTCCCTTCCTCCTGGCCATCTTCCTCCTTTCCTACTTCAGGATACAGTAAAAGCTAATCCTATTACTGCTGATACAATGTTTAAAATTAGAGAAATTATATAGCTATATCTAAAATACAACTTTGTTACTATAATGTAATAGATTTCTAAATGTAAAATAAGAAAATATTATGTAGAACTACAGCTTAGAAATGTTTCTGAAATTATGATGTTTGTCACTTTTATTATTATTTATATTTTTTATTACTATTATTGTTACAAAGAAAATCAGTAGTCACAGTATTATTTTATTGACACTTTCTGTATTTTATACCGTAAGATATCCTTTTGTAAGTGCCTTTACCTAATGATTAATGTGGTAATTTCCCTTATTGTTGATTGAGATTATGCATTGTATATGTCATCAAGAACTACCTGTTGCTATGTAATTGTAAAATAATATGTACTATATTTTCTCTTCTGATCCCCCCGTATCCTTTTCATTATCATTTCTTTCTTATCTCCTCTTGTCCACCTCCATTTGCTTCTCTTCCCCTTTTCTTTTGTTTTTCACTCTCAGCCCTGATATTTCTTCCTTTCAATATTTCGGCCTTAAGCCGCCATCCTGATTGAGGGTTTTTCTGGGTTTACTCAATCGCTTAAGGCGTATGCCGGGATGGTCCCTAGTATTGCATCCCAGACGTAAATGTAAAATAACCCCCCTTTTTTGTTTTTGTTTATTGTTCACAGTTGAGGCTGTCGGGTAATGACAACTGACATTTCTGGCGAATTTTGAATTATTGATTGTAAGTGGAATAAGTGGGACCTATCTTATTATATATTTTTTAAGATGTTCCTTACATCATGTCTTTCCATTTTGCAAAATTTCAAGAATAAACAAAAAATGGCAATAAATTCATTTGGCTCATACTGATAAATTAATGTAGTTGGTAGTCACAAATTGATTTTTTTTTCTTCTTCTGCCACACGTCAGGTAATATTAATTACATCTGAATCCTTAAAAGTCAGTTAATATTAATTACATCCGAACGCCTCAACTGTAATTTTTAAAATTGTAAATTAATTAAAGTGGTTAGGCGGAAGAGCAGGCCTTAAGGCCTGAGCCTCGCCACAAATAAAGACAATTTTATTATTATTATTATTATTATTATTATTATTATTATTATTATTATTATTAAAGCTATTCGTGAACTGAATAGAGTGCTGGAGCGTAAGAGGATAGCGATTTTATTTTCAGACAATTTATTTCTTATCCTTCACGTTCTGGACACACAGATTTACGTATCTCAACACATTTAAAACTTTAAATTGTCACACATGATCTTTAATCACAATTAGTCTGAGATTTCCTTAACTTCTTCATTTGGGTACATATTTTACCCGTCTTGACGGAAAACTATATCTTCTATTACAATACAATAAATACATTGCTATTATTTACAATAATTTTGTGTTGCAAGAACATTCAATATGTACACGCAACATTAACAAATATAACCATCCACACGATACTTATTGATGGTTTTTGTAACAGTTGTGACACATCTGGTGAGTTTCCGAAAATTGTTTTGAGAAATATGGTAGAAGATTTGTAAACAAAATTATTTATTGTATTGTATAAGAAAATAATTATTGTTTTATCCTGAAATAAGGGTAATATCGGTACCTGAAACGTAGAAGCTATGCATTTTTCTATTTTAGAATAATTGTGACTAAATTAACATCATATTTGACAATTTATAGTTTTCAATATGTTAATGAACGTAGAACTGTGTTGAAAAAGTGAAGGCAAAGAAATAAAATGTGACAAAAGACAGGCAAAAGTAAATGTTAAGTGATATGCCGATAATAACACGAGTCCTCTTGGAATAGGCTAAAGAATACATGAGCCCCGTAGCCACCATTCTCTCGACTCCGCTCGGGAATGGGTGTGTGTGTTCTTTGCGGGAGAATCGTCTGCATCCGGCAACCCCACCCCTGACGCCGCTCTCAGTGAGGCTCGTGTGGACGCGGGCGCGGCCCCTCCTACCATCGTTGCCAGCGAAGCGGCTGTCTCCCCTGTCGACCTCACCACCAGCGAAGCGGCCGTCTCCACTGACGCCCCTACTGCCAGCGAAGCGGGAGTCTCCCCTGTCGCCCATGCCGTCGCTCTTGGCAAGGGGGAGGTGCTCCCGTCCGCTCCGGCCCCACTACCCTCCGAGCCACTCGTCAACCCCCAGGTGTAGGGAGCTTGGATTCGGGACCCACAACACACATTTCAGGTTTACGTTCTTACTTATTTATAACTATAACACGATTGTATTTGACATTTTTGAAATAGCTATGTGCCAGATTTAAATGTCCAGGCTCAAGGCAAGGAACCATCTAATCATTTGCTCCGGGGGCAAGGCAAATTTCAACAGAATCCGAATATGTTTTCAGTAGTTGCTACAGATATAAATACTGCTAATTTTTTTTTTCAGTACCAAGTGAATTAGCATTTTATGGTTGCGCCCAAACGGCAAGTTTTGCTGCAAAAGAAACTCTTATCGCCAGGAACAAAACTGTGGATAAATCATCTTTTTCGTAGCTAATTACTTCCTCTAGCAAGTTGTGTAGTCAGAATCCATATTTTGTGGTACGTTGACACAAAAATTGATTGACGGAAAAACGTCTGTCAATCGATCCGTTCTCTCTCTCTCTCTCCCTCTCTCTCGCTCACTCTCCCTCTCACTCGCTCACTCTCACTCTCTCTCGCTCACTCTCACTCTCTCTCGCTTTATCTCGATCTCTCTTTCTCTTTTGATCTCGATCTCTCTCGCGATCCCTCGCCCTGTCTTGCTCTCTCTCTTTCTCTCTCATTCTCTCTCGCGCGTGCTCACTCTCTCGCACGCGTTTTCTCTCTCGTGCTCTCTCTCCCTTTCTCTCGCGCGGTCTCTCTCGCGTGCTTTCTCTCGCTTTCGCTCTCACTCGCGCGCGCCCTATCGCGCACGCGTTCTCTCTCCCTCTCCCTCCCTTTCACTCCCTCTTTCTCCCCCTGTATCTATTTCTCTCTTTCTTTCTGTCTTTCTCACTCTCTCTCCCTCGTGTGCGTCTGTGCGTGCGCGCGCGTGTGTGTACGTCATTGTGTGATCAACGGCAAAGCCTAAACCGCTCCGCCAATTTTCTCCAAAATTGAGATTCCTCTGTTGATTTAAAGGTATTCGAGACACTTTGAATTTCACACAGATTTTAATTTTAGGAGTTACGTTACATGAAGCCTAAACATTTTAAACTTCTCCGAAAAATGGCTCAAGATTTTTTCATTTAACTTTGCAGTCGGATGTCGTAAAGAACACCTAAAAAGAATTGTTCAGGACCGATTTTTTTTATTAAAATCTCTGGTTATAGATTATTCCAATAATTTTCGGCGTCAAGTTGAAAATGTTTGGGCTTCTTTCTACGACTACAATATTGAAGATTACTATTTTTTTAAGGAAATCTCTTCTTTAAAGACACATATTGAAAGAAAATCATGTAAAATATTTCAAAAACATGTTTTTATACGTTAGTTTTTGCGTAATTATGCGTGAAACGTAGAAAATATTTTTAACAATTGTTTTCTCAAAAATGGTTCCAAATTTTCCTTTAGATTTCTTCCTTCTGTGTATGGAAGAACAATAAAACAATAGGTCCCATTTCTAGTGAATTCTCTGTCCAATAAGTTACATTGAACTACAAATTTTAAGACAGGTTTTCGCCTCAAACAATATCTGTAAGAATAAATCATATTTTTGAAAAAGGTCGAATGTTAGAGGTAGTATGAAAAAGTGTTTGCCTCTAGGGAATCATAATTTAAAATAAAGTTTACTCTTTCCGTTTCCTGGACGAGATTACTCTCTATTGGTATAAAAAGAGTTTTATAGGAAAATTATTACACATGCTTTTGCCTAGAATGTAATAAATTTTGCTTTGTTAACAAAATGTTCAATTATAATATTTTAATGTTAATGAAGTTGCTTTAATATAATTTGAAATATTAAATAAAAGTGTTAAATGTGTCAAGTATTGCACAGGAAAACGTTAACAGCAATGAATGAAGATGACGAACAAATTTGATTTCCTCCTTTCAGATTGCGGGAAAGGAGAAACAAGCTATTGGGAATTGCCGTGCCTTTGCGAGCTTGATGAGTTGTTGTGGACAATCACAGCCTGAGCTGTCGCAGTCACTGGATTTGTGCGTGGAATCTGGGGTGAAGACTACATCTACATCCTACGTTGTTGGTGCGGTGGCCTGGGGAGTAAATGTTCCGTTTCTTTCTATCTTTCGTTCACTGAAGAGTGCCCATTTTTAGAAAAGTGGCCCCTACAGTTACGCAAATCCGAATTCTGAAAATTAGCCTAATAAAGCATAGCTTTGTGTATATCAAGCGTT
The DNA here is from genome assembly GCA_011170035.1 of Teleogryllus occipitalis. NCBI lineage: Eukaryota > Metazoa > Arthropoda > Insecta > Orthoptera > Gryllidae > Teleogryllus > Teleogryllus occipitalis. The sequence goes on along the minus strand of BLKR01001715.1, from coordinate 229,484 downwards.
GTCTGGTCCGATCGTCAGAAATGAAAAAGCTGGAAGGAACATGTGTTACAGCGCATGTTAAATCCCCCCAAAAATGGCTGATGATATAAAAGTACGACGTCGAATGAGTAAAAAGTAGTGAAAATTAGAATCTGCAAAACATATCATGTATGCATTAATGTTTGCATCTTTGTGTAAGCAGGTTTAATAATATTTTGGGCCAGAAAATTTGCCTCCAATGTAGCTTTTGCCTCTAGAAAATTTGTTATTTTTTCAGTAAGATAAAATAGCTCTTAATTAATGTAACATAGTAAATTATTCAGATATCATGAATGAACATGCCCATGATGGCAAATATTTCGTGTAAATTTGAATGTCAATATGTCTTCAAAGTATTTTATTTTCTGTTGGTCCATCAGCTTTGTACCTTGCTCTATCATTGGTATACAAGTGAAACCGTATTTGATTTTTTGAGGTAATTACATGAATAAGTCACATTTTTACCTCTTTTGGTTAGTGAAATCATTGAAGATCTTGACTTAAGGTGTACTAAATTATCATTTACTTAATTTTTTACGTACGTCACAGTACTGTGGAAAAGTACAGGAAAAATCCATCACTGGGTCTGTTATGTACCAGTTATAAACAAATGAAATCGTGATGAGGCCACACTGTCCAGGTGAGGCGGTTTTGAGAATTAATAAATGGAGAGTTGGAGTATGACATAAATATTTTCTTTTTTCTGAAATTTACAGGGATTTGTTATGATTCCTGATATCTGTTTATTAATATAAAAGTTATTAAACATTAAAATGTGTGTAAGAAGCAGATTGTATCTTCTACTTAGAAAACAAAAGTTGAGTAGACAGATTTAACAGAATCAACTTTAACTTTATTTAACTCAAAACAGTTTCAGACATAGCAAGACTCCCTTGTAAAACAAATAGATAGCTTAGTAGACCCAGAAATGTGGATGTGACAGACAGATGAACATAGAACAAATCTAGTTGTACATATATATTCTTACAGATTGTAAGAAAATGAAATTATTTGGAATATATTATATAATAATTTATATTTGTGACAGAACATACTAAATCTTCTTCCCAGTAAATTGTGGGAAAAAATTATACACATTTTTATGTGAATACTCTCTCATTCACTTCAAATCCAAATGATATTGTTCACTCTATTTAAGAAGACATCTATTGTTTTTATTCCATATTTTGCAATGGCTTTTTATGTCTCAAAAAATTTTTCTCATTTTTCTGTATATAAATAATTTACATTAAGCATTGCATTTTTAGTCGAAATGTGTTTCTTGATGTTTGTATTTGGAAATTGAACTGCAATAAAGAAAAATATTACCAGCTACCAAACATAATTTTCCCTTACATTTGTTAATTTATCTGTCATCCTTCTAAATAGCTAATCCTTTTTAGTACCTAATTGATATTGTGAAATAATATAATAATACTGGAGAAATGGTATTATAAAAATGCTATATGCACTTTTGCAATAAAAGTTAGATTATCTACAAAGAATATAAGTTAATCAACATTTGTTAAAACAATGTCAGTAATTATTTTATGTAAATTAATGCTTTCTCCACGTCAGATTCTACATGAATGGAGATTGGTGTTAAAACAACATAATTTCTGCTAATAGTATACAGTATTCCTTATTGAAATTCAGAGAACTCAAATATTGTAGGTTATGTTAAAACAGGTAAAGGAAGTTACAGGATCTGATATTATTAAACTGATAGAGCCCCTTGTACCAGAGAGGCTCGATTTCTGATTTGTCTCAGAGAGAAAACACAAACCAAGAACTGAGAAAGCCACATTTCCTGTCAGCACTTTGTACAATCTCAAATACAATTCAGAGAGAAGAGGATACACATGAAAGTACAATTCAGTAAGAGGTTTCATCTATTATTCATTCATATTTGGTAAAACTCATTATCTTATACAAACAGGGATTCCACAGTATTCTTCAGGAAATAATCGAACCAAAGTGTCAAAGAAGTCATATATTGAGAAAATTAGTATATACCTATAGAGCATACAGAGATTTATGAAAATACAATACAAAAGCCTGTTCCTAAAGAATATTCTTTGTATTGTATTTTCATAAATCTCTGTATGCTCTACAGGTATATACTGTGTAGTGTATTACAAATAAGAATAAAGGGAATTCAAGCTAAGCATAGAGAATTTTGTAGTTTAACCTAAGATCTAATTTTTTTATATCCCTTACATTAATTTTTTTTTAATATGTTTGAGAAACGTTATGATATGTTTATGGGGAAATCTAATTTTTTTATGCCCTGATAAAACTCAGATAGTCACAATAAACAGTATAAACAATAAGAAACAATAAACAATGAAGAAATATATTCAAAACTTTTTTGCAGTATTTGTTAACAGTGTCAGTAAAGAACTTTTAAAATAAAAGACCCAAGAGTTTGATATAATAAAATTATCTTATTATATTACTGTATATCAAGACCATTATGATTATATAGAAAAATTCCATTTCTGCAAGAGCAACACAGTTTCGATAATAAACAGTTTTTTCCAATTTCCCAGATCATTTAGTTTTTTTACTGATGACCTTTTAACAAATAACAATTCAAATGACTACCATTTACAACAAAATTTTATATTTTATTTTGCTGCCTCTATTATAATAAAAAATCAATCGAATTTCAATAATATCAATCGAATTTCATTTTTGCAACTTTCTGCATGTTTACAGGTAGATGTGAAACTTGTGAATGATCTACTATTTTTTATTTCTATTATGTTTCTTAATTTCTTAAGTATTTGTCTTGAACTAAGATCTAATTTTTTTATTTTATATGAAATTGAAAATATTAACCATTTATCAATATTTATACACACTTATCCTGTTCTTTTCACTTGAAATTTTAACATATTCTCACATTCTTACATACTATCCATTTTATTAGTATTAATGATAATGATATGCATCCACAAAAATGAAAAGTATGAAATATCTTGAATGTACAAGCAATTATTTTTTAATTTCAGAGTACTGTATTCAAGAACATTACAATCTATTATTCAAAATGATTTTTCTTTCAAGAATTTTCTTATGTGCTAAGAAAGAATAATAGATGCTAAGCATTTAAACCAAAATACTAGGACTAGTATATTGCAATGTTCGACTGAAGTAGTATAATTTCATGAGTAGTGGTTATTTTCTATAAGTATTAAATATCATTAGTTGAGCATTAATTGTAATAAATCGAATTTCATTTTTTCAACTTTCTGCATGTTTACAGGTAGATGTGAAACTTGTTTAAACAATTATTAACAAACAAAAAACAAGAAACTGACCACACCCAAAAAGACCTTTCCAGTTACTGACATTAACAATTTTACAAAGGATGGAATTTCCATCAAAAATATATTGTAGTTTCGTTCAGATAATCATTTTAAATTATTAATTAGTTAGTAATTTCAGAATTTTATTAATTTTAATGATGAGTGGTGTTTTATGTGAAGTACCATGAATTATTTTTTTATGTAGGTTTTGGTACTTGTACATGAAAGTACATGATAAAGCATTAAATTTTCAAGCCATTCATGGCCTTCTTGAAGCTTATAGTAAAAGCATATGTGTTTTACTTGTTTAGGGGAAGAAAGGCAAATAAGCTCATGTGAGTGAGAGTGAAACAAAATTTTTTAAAGGATAGTGCTTCCAAAAGACACTATTAGGAACCGAAGCAAAGTCCAGCACATAAAATATTGTAATTTTTTTAATGAAGCATGGCTATATATATCAATAGTAATTTCTTATGTTTCTTTTTAGAAAATTAATTTTAATATAGTTTCATTTTTTCTAACATGTTTGTAATGGTTGATTTGTAACATTTGCAACACTACTTGTTACTTAGTTTTGGGTATCGCCACATCTCTCTCCCCAAATCCCAAATGCTTTTTGAAATTCTCTTTGACATAACACCCTAATTTTAATAGTGAAAATAACCATTGTCTCACCTAGAACTTTTTCAAAATCTCCATCAGCTCTGCAAGATCAGCACTGAAGATTGTTCCTTATCAGCACTGCAGATTGTTATCATTTTATTTTAGACAGTCATATACGTATTGAAAACCAAAATCAAAATTAATAAAAACATAATTCAGATTGAAATTTTATTGAAAGGTTCTCGTAATTTTTCAATCATTTTCATCTCTCAATGTTTTGAGGTGAATATTTCCTCTTTTCAAAAGTCTAATTTGAATATAAACTGATCAATATTTTAACTAACAAAATTATTTTAACATTGAAATAACAAAAATATTTTAACTTCTAAGGTCATAGTAAAATAAATTGAAATATATTACTATAATGTACCAGGTACAAATGAACTCACCTTAATAAATTCTGTAATTCTTTTTTAAAATCAATTTTTTACTTATGTAAAATTTTGTCTCACAAAGAAGCAAATCCTTAACAACAATTTTCATTGTGTCATTGACCATGCAGAGCAGAAGAAAGGAAGAAGGGACAAATTAGTAACGGAAGAATGTTAAAAGATGTTAGAGTTTTGAATTTGATTTAGAAAGGAAAAGGTTTCTAGCTGGAAATTTGTATACTTTGCTCCTAAAAGTTTTATGCTTTATCTTTTATTTTATGTAGCACATTGTCATAAACACTGAAAATTTTAAAACCTTTGTATTCAGTGTGTCTTCTAACTTTATGTAAATTTTCTGAAATCATTCTGGGAGAAATCTATTGAAAATATAAAATTAGGTTTTCAATATGTATATGATTGTACATAATAAAATCTGGACGAAAAAATTTAATAAAATCTTCAACAGTTGAAGATAGTGAAACATACTTGTACTGCTTTGAGGCCTAATATGAATAATTTGGTATGCATTTTTAATGGAAACTGGAGTGGAATATGATCATCCTCATTTGCATTATTTAGCAAGTTAATGAGGTTTTACTGTGAAATTACTCCTTGATCAAGGAGTAGTTTATAGAATTGTAGTCACAATAGCTGATAGTGAAAAAGTGCAATATCATTGTATAAGTTTATATATTAACGGTGCTTTTTTTGATTGACTGTGTATATTTGTTTCAATAAATAACTTTTAAAAAAATCAACTAAGTTATATTTATTACCATAGGTATCCCTATAACACATAATGTTCCATTTTAAGGTAGAAGAAATAGGTAGAAAGAGAAAGTCTGCTCACTGGTAAGAACGGGCAAGTTATTGAGGACTACTTATATTAATTATGAATGTCTTATTTTTTAAACAATTTTTTTTGAAAAGTCATGAATAATTCAACAGCTAAATAAAATGGATGGTTTTGCATTAATGTTAATATTGCTGATCTGTTATAAACAATTCATTAGGTCATATAAAAATTACCATATATATATATATATATATATATATATATATATATATATATATATATATATATATATATATATATATATATATATATATATAAATGAATAATCTTAATTAATTGTGATATTTATTTTTTCAGTATAATCATTATTAACAGATGAGACCATGAATAAATTATTAATATTACCATCTCAAACTCCTATTAACACAGAAGTTAGACTACAGATAACTTTTAATTTTGTTTTTCATTTGCTCTTGGTGCACTTCGCTCTGACGAACATCTCTCACTTGATAGTGATTACTCATTTATATAGCTTAATTGTTCAGCATGTTAACATTTGTTTCTAGTTAAAAATGTTGTTAAGTATGATTGAAAAGTAAGACATTAATTATTGTACTGTTATGTCTTCAATCGTGCAAGGAATGAATGACAACAAACAAAACAAAAGCGAGGGAGTTGATCCAAATGATAGTTTCAAAAGTTGGCTATTCCAATAGGAAATCTATTTAGCTGGCATATTGTGGATCTAGTGTGGCCTAGGAATTTTAACAAAAAACTTTTGGATCTATTGGCCAAGTTTTAAGAATCTTTAAAAAAAAGATAATTTGCAAGGAAAGGAATGAAGATCCATCACAAGTTAGTGATGTACATTCACAGTCTGATTTTTTATATTATTATGTTCAGTTTTCGTCCTTTTATTTTTGAACAGACCTTGAACAGAATTATTGGAGATGAATTTATTTTACACATTTTTATCATCTTGCTACAGTTTCAAGGATTATTTTTTTCCTCATCATCAGGTGAGAGTATTATCTATAAGGAGTAATTTGTTACTAATGAAATTACAGATGTATCTAGTTACAGCTTCATCACAAAAATATAGTACATAAATAGGATAACATTTTAATAATTTTCCTCAGTATCCTCATATGGAGCTTGCCATCTAATTAAATCCATACTTTTTTTAAAAATGAGTATTTTATATATAATTTTTGTATTGAATATTATTTAAATTTTATCATGAAATATGCAAATATAAAATTAAATATGCACATAGCATATGTTGCAGAAAAGTAATGGGTAGGTAGGATACAAAACTATTGAGAAATGGTAGTCTATTAGTGGAATAATTAAACAAAATAAATAAAATACCTAATATGTATTACGTTAAATTTGTATTGAAATTATAAAGTACTGAATCATAAATTTGTAAACATGTTAGATTCAACCTGAGTATTCAAGCAATTATCAGTTTTTATGTAGAAAGTTTCAAGAAATGTTCTTTAAATTTGTTTTGGTTCCATATTAAAAATATCTACATTATTGCCCAATTCTACACGGTTTGTTGATATTGAGATATGTTTTTGTGTGACTTCTTTAATATTTCTGATGTGTTGTGAGATGCATATAATTTTATATTTGCATATTACATAAATTTAAATAATATTCAGTACAAAAATTATATATAAAATACTCATGACTAAATTTTTTTTATTTTATAAATTTAATCAGAAGTAAACTCCATGTGAGTATATTGAGTAATCTTATTTAAATGCTATCCTATTTAAATACTATGTTTTTGTGACAAAGTTGTACAAATAACTAGTTATATTAGTTATTTCATTATTAACAAATTACTCATTATAGATAATGTTCTAGTCTGAAGTTGAGGAAAAAATAATACTCGAAACTGAAGCAGGATAATAATAAAATAGTGTGAAATCAATTCATCTCTAATAATTCTGTTCAAGGTCTGTTCAAAAATAAAAGGACCAAAATTGAACATAATTCTCAGTCTGAGTTTAGAGGTGATGTTTCACAAATTGATTGTGTATATTTTATGTTTGGTGCATGTTCAATGTGATGTGGAATATCTAAGTAATACAAGATGTATTTTCAAGAAGCAATATTGCCAGGTGCTTCTAGTATTATTTAATTTATCAAAAGAAGAATATTGCACATCTCATCCCAATTATTTATTCATGAATGTAAACTCTTGGAATTGAGATATTTTGTCACTTGATTTCTATAGTTCTCAAAATAGAAAAAAGTGTAATTATTAAAGTTGAACAGGAATCTCGATACTGTAGCATGCAGACCCATGTGGGTTCATTACATTAGGACACCAATATTTTCTTTGTTTTATTCAAATAACTTTAAGTAGCAGTGTTTGATCGAGTTTTCATACACGTTCCTTTTTCTTGATATAATCTGTCTCTCCCTTCTGATACCTGGGGCAGAAAGGTAACTGATTTATATATATATATATATATATATATATATATATATATATATATATATATATATATATATATATATATATTTATATATATATATATATATATATATATATATATATATTTATATATATATATATATATATATATATATATATATATATATATATATATATTTATTTATATATATACTATTGCAAACAATAAGTAGGTACATTAAGTTTGAAATATTTCCATAATTAAAATTGATTAAAATTGAATTTTCATTGGATACAAAAATCGATAAATGTTGAGGAATCAGCCGTGTACAAGTAATTATTCGAACCAGGAAATGGAGCACTTTAATCCATCACTAATCACTTCCTCGCCTTTGCACCGTAAGAAGAGAAACTATTGTAAGCTTGCGCCGGAAAAAAAGGATCAATCTTGTTCCAATATATTCTAAATTACTTTCTCTTATTGCTTTTTGGAGTCAGAATCCATTTTCTTGGTCATTTATATGGAAAAATCGATTGACGGTAAAATGTGTCTGTCCGTCTGTGGTCAAAGTCGGCGCCAAAACACTTTCGCCGTCAAAATTAGCCCCAAAATTGATATTCCTTAATCAGTTAAAGGAACTCGATATACTGTGAGTTTGAAGCGGATATTTTTAAGTTTTTGGTAGTACTTTACATAAGGTCTCAACATTTTCAAAATTTTCTAAAATTGTACTCCAAAATTTTGAATTAAACTTTGTCCCCAGATAGCGTATAGAACGCTTTAGAGAATGGAGTAGGTCTAATTTTCTTTGCAAACCTGATATTTCTAAAATTTTAAATGCTTAACATAGTAAACCTAATTTATTGACCAATTCAGTTACAAGGGTATTCCATTTGAGGTTTGACCTCAGTGTGAGAAACACTCATTTTGCTACTTGGACAACAGCCACATCCATATTGTTCGTTTTAATTGGCGCATAGAATTGCCAATTTGTATTAGAGAAGTGAATTGAAGCGGATTTTTCTGCATTTAAAGTTAATTTGTTATCGCGAAACTAATGTGGGACATCGTTTTATGAGTTGTTACGCTTTATACTGTCGCTACGGAGTAGAAAGAAAGTATTGTAATGCTGAGCGGAGAATGGCAAATTTTCAGGAGAAAACTTTTATTAATTATAGACCCTGACAACGAAAAATTGGATAAATACAGATTCTAAATTTAGAAAGAAATCCTCTAACACGTGTTGTAGCTAGAATCCATGTTTTGTGGGTCCTTGAAACCAAAAAATCGAACGACGGTAAAATGTCTTTCCGTCCGTCTGTCCAGCAGTCCGTCTGTCTGTGACTAACGCTAGCGGCTAAACCGTTCAGCCGATTTTCTCCAAAATTGATATTCCCCAATCGATCTGTCTGATGTGAGTTCTTGAATTTGAAACCGATATTTTAATTTTGGGGGTTAATTTACAAGAGGCCCCTGTGATATATTTTCAAAATTTTCAAAAAAACCTGGATCCATTTTTTTTGATTAAATTTTGTTTTTGGGTAGTGTGAAGGACGCCTAAGAGAGTGGTGCAGGTCTCGTGCTCATTGAAAACACTGATTCTTCGAAAACTGCAAAAGTTTAAAATATTTTCGGTGTCTTCCTACAACTAAAGTATTAATGATAGAGATATTTTTCTCTTAGTAAAAAACCTGTTCCTTAAAAATATGTTTAGAAATACGATTATGTACACTTTTTCGAAAATTTGAGTACTTTTCGCGTAATTTTGCGGTAAAAAACTGTCGTGAAAGTTCATTCTGTTTTCGCACCACTAGCTTACAAAGAAAATTCATATCAAAAAATCAAATTATATCGCATTAGCAAAGGTTTAAACGATTGCTATGGATATATTCTTTAAGTTTATTTCGTATTTCTTTTGTAAATTGCATCAATTATTATTCGATTAAACGCCATGGAGCACAGAACATCCATTGCTTCCAATCGCTCGAAATCTGGCATCTGTGGAGGGGTTGAGAGAAGGGCTTCAACGTTTGAGAAGGGGAAACAAGTAATGGGGAGTGGAGGGGATAGATTTTGAAGGAGAGGCGCAGATGTGTATCAGCCGTCAACAAAGCTAGTGTACTGCGGCAGCGATGAAATTGTGGGTAGTTACGGGTGATGGAAATGGTTTATCGACTGTTTGGCTGGCACCGTTATTTAAGGTAATGAGTTTTGTAATTTGCGGTTTATAACAATTTGTGGGTAAAACTAACGAAAATAAGATTCATTTTGTTTTCCGTTTTAAATTACTGTATTCTTGTTCAGGTTCCAACCGTTTACATAATTGACCTCGTGGCAATCTAAAGGTGTTATCGAGGACCGGACTAACTTAAATTCGTTCGTAAATTGAGGTAAGCTTAAGTAATACGAAATAAGTGCATTGTCGACATTTTATTTGCAAATTTTAGCATGAATTTAGGAGTTGCGCCGTGTTAACTGAATTGTGGTAGGTGTCCAGAAATTGCATGGAAGTTTCCATTGCCTCTGTTGCTGACGAATTGTAAAAGATAAATTTTATTAGTGTATTATCATGGTGTCGTTATACAGAGAACGTATTAAAGTTTTTAGGCTTATTTTTTCACTCTTAATTCATTTTTAATGGTAGTTTCAGAATTTTATTTTATTAGTTATTTCTTTAATATCTACAGCATTAAACTGTTACGTGATGAACAGTAAAGTAGTAAAAGATGTTGCAAAGGTTTTCGTAATGGCAAATATAATTATTAAAAAACTTGTCATTTCTAATAAAAGAAAGTAATCCTCTGAACGTCCATTTAAATGAAATAGAAACAAAACTTAGTTCATTGTGCAGTTCATTCAGTATTGACAAACTCTCAGCCGTATTGTATTTTTCGCAAATGTTCTCCGCCCCCCTCCGATATATGGCAAACGGGGGAAACTAGTCCTGTCTTCACTAGACTTCAATTGCATGAAAGAATTGTACGAATAATATACAAATGCCATGCACGTGATTCAAACATTCATGTCTAGCAATTTAATCTACTGATTATTTGAGCGATTGCTGAGTCAGGGCCTTTTTTTGCTTCTGAACATAAATGTAATTTCATTATCTGTGCACGTTCCCTCGAGTTCAATGGGAAATAATTTTTCAAATTATCGTGATCAGTTTTCCCGCCATATTCAGTAGATTCGTTAACGAAGGGCATGATGAGGGACATTAGCAAAAACCTACCGTGTTAGTTATTCCAAGCGGTTTACATGGGATATAATATTTCCTTAATTATTGAAAAAGTTAGTTTATATCTCTATTAAGAACTAAACGTGTATATGGGTGAGGATTGTGACCCCAGAATTTGCTTGCACTGGATTCACTTCTCATAGTTTTAACTGTTTTTAGCATTTACCGTTTTTAGCAAAATAAATAAACAATTGCATATATTCAGAACCTAAGGTAGCGTCATGCATTGGCTGGTCGCGTGCATCAAAACGCGTGTATCGCATGGCGGGTAACGGTTAGCCCGGGCAGTCGTTGATCAAGGACACCTGAAGTGATAGTGGAAGATTTATAAGTGGAACAGCGGTAATACTTGTTCGCGGTTGTAATTCTCGAATATCTAGAGGTCTAACAAACACCAGAATCTAATGCATTGTAGTATCGGCCACAGTTTAGGTTAGCATTTAAGAAACTAAAGCCTTCTGGACGCTGGGCGAGGCATGATCCAATTAAAATAAAATTAAATACAAAAGAATTAAACACACTTGTAGTAAATGGCTTAGGGTAGGGATCCCGTAATTAAGAAAACTTGCACAGAACACATTGACACCGTCAGTTTTTAAATTATTTTGACGTAAAAGAAACGAATATCGTACAGTCGATGATAAATTTACTAAAGTAAAACTTTTTTCTTTTCCTGCCTAATGAAGTAAGTATTGATACAGACTGTTATTTTTCATTAACTTTCCTGTTGCCGAACAAATTTCATATACATTACGACGAACATTCTAGTACAATGTAAGTTGGTAAATCTGTTTTCCCATTCAATTGACTGATACAATAATTACCAAGACTTACAGAATGACCTTCATATACTTTGAATCAGTGAAGTCTTGATTGAATCATTTCTTTCATCAATTGGTGTTGACCTACGGGGAAATGCAATACTTTCCTTGCATGAATTATTCCAAAATTTCTTTCTACAATTTTCAAAAACTTTCTCTTTGCCGAGTTTTTAATCTCTGTAACTTCGACTTCGTTACTACTCTCATGAGAAACAATTTTATTTGTATTACCTGGTATTGAAGGGACACGAAAGTTTTCATTCAGACGTACGTAAAAATTTTCGCCTTGAAATAATCTGCACGTGAACTTGTGCATCATTAGTTGCTAGAGCTGGCTTTGAAGGCAATCTTGTTGCAGTAGGAGCACTAGCCCCAGCGGAGGGGTTGAAGGTGCCCGCCGCCTGTGTCACCGCGTGCTGGGACGGATGAAGACCGCAGTCGAGAGCGACGGCAACGGCGCCGCAGCTTTTGGCAACGAGGACACTTCGCCCTCCCCTCAGCAGCGGGGCGGCCGTTCACCAGGTCTGTGACTAAGCTACGCAAGCCCTGACCTTGGAGCAGGCGGTGGTGAATTCTATCGCCACTGGCAGTCGGGAAACTGTTAACACAAAACCCATGTCGACAGCAGGAAAGTAAGTGTATCTGCGCGAGTTTTGAGCTCGTTTTACTAGAGGTTGAGGATTCGGTAATTTCGTTCGCCGATGCGAAGTGGTTACAACGAACCACTTGTTTTACTTCCCTTGTTCTCAAATGTCTCCCAAAAGGCCTTCATTCACAATTAGACCATGTATGATAGACGTTATGTATAATAGAGGGTAGTGATTCTGAAACTCAGGAGAACGTGCGCAGAGAATATGGAATGGGGATTATGAGGATGCGCAGGAGAAAAACAGCGTCATCAAAGATTACAATATTTATCCTAAATTTGACATTATGTATATGGTCATGAAAAATTCATGCCTGGCTTTTAAAGGATGCTGCTTCTCTCTCCTTTGACCGTAAGGTGACAGTCGATTACCTGAAACAACCTTCAATTAACTGGAATAGTGTAAAATTTCGCTAAGTCGCATTTACACTTTGCCCTAGTTGGTACATATCCAATGGTTGTATGAAGCCCAACTGACATTCCCTGAACCTGGAACTCCGACTTACTAGGCAACGTATTTGGTAGAGGTTTAAAAAGTTATAAAATGTATTCAATGTGAAGTTGAATGTGAATTAAAAATAGTATAGAATTTCTATGATGTGAAACTCGTTCTCTAATTTGAAATATAGCTTCACTTTCTAAGTCTGAAATAGAGTAAGTATAGTACTGTGTGTGGTGTTAGTTTTTTTACACGATTTTATTTGGCGGCGTTTCAACATGAACAAATTGTTTGTATATCAGCATTTTAAGCAGCCTTTTATGTTGCAAGAAATCGTTCATAATCCGCACGTAATGGGTTCATTTTACGGCACGAATGATTGTCATTACACGTTCATCCATTTGCATTGAGAAATCGTGGGGAGATAAAATGTAAACGGAACATATATTTTCTCGCACAGACGTCCAACACTAGAGACGTCACAAGATTGTTTCCCAAAATTAAGTTTGGTCCTTTATAAATTTATAATTCTGTTATATAAAAAATAGCGTATGCAACTCTTATGATGTTGCGTTAATGCATTCATAAAAGTTAAATAGTCGCTCCTCGCGTCGCTTGTTTTCAAAACATGTACTCGGACACTGAAGCTTAACATTAAGAACGAAATGCATAACGTATTTTTCGTTTCACCCTTCACTTCTATTAAGTCTTGAATAGTGGTAATGTCTTACTTACCGTACTATAAACTATCACTTAGGTAAATAGATCGATTAGTGTAGAGTAAAAATGTATTTTCAATGCTGAGGATACACAAGTAAGAACTTACAAAAATTAGACCAAATCTACTTCAATTCATGTACTATAATATAATGCATTTGCCTCCCAAATGGGTTTCAGAATTGGTATGTAATGACGTTTAAATAAAGTTACTTGCAGGTTTCCAATAAATTTAGTACTACTGAATAATACAAAATGAAAATTACATTGTAATCTTTTGTTAAGAGGTTTAAATTTCTTGTTGCACAAAAGGTTTTGAAGTCAAACGTTCACAATCAGAACCTAGAATAACTTTCTCACCAGTTATCGTTGGAAAACTGTGAATTATTGATCACCGTGAGGTCATTAGGAAAACATATTGGTTTATTGAGTTCACTATGTGAATTGTGATTAAGATGTTGGAAGTGTATGGAAAAGTGCATTATTGACTAGTCTGCAAGGGAAGGTAGTGTAATTAAAGAATCTTTTAAATACCAAATTTTCAAATATCCTTTTACAAATTACCTTTGATAATTAATGCTCTATCCGTTCAAGGACGGCATTGTGAAGCTCGAGTTTTTTAATGACGAATTGTTTAATTATGATAGATATTTTGTTAGGGAAGTAAGGAGATGTTTCCAAGAGAAAGGAAAGAGGAGGATAGAAATGGGAAGGAGGAAGTGGGTAAAACCATAGTATTTACTTATTTCTCAATTTTAGTTTTTCTTTCCATTTTTAATTTTACTTTACTCTTTTTCTTTGCGAATAGCAGCCTCACACCACGCACTAATTTATTCTGAGGCTGTCAGGTTTATCCCGGAGGGTTTAACGGGTCTTTACTCGCTATGAGGAACAGCCTTTTCGGCTGTATCCATTGTTCAGACAAGATTGTTAGCCTTGAATAATATTCTATGAGATGATAGGAAGGTAACAAGGGATGAAGGGACAATCACAAATACGTTCATGCCTACGCAGCCCAGTCGACCTTGCCGCAACAGCATGCGCTGTGGTGGCCGGCTTAGATGTTATTAGATTTTATAAATATATTTTTAATTCTTGTTAAATTTAAGTTTTTCGATATCTATTTGGGGAAGAGTGATAGGATTGGGTTAGGAGAGGAAGTAGTATTGGTATTCTCGTTCTCTGCCGATAGTTTCGTCGGTCTCTCGTCATTGGTTCTACGTCATAAGTCTATTTGACGTGTCTTGGTAGATTTGTCATTCACTGCGTCTGGCAATTGGAGGAGGAAGTTGGAGCATATCCAGTAGGCGGTTTTTACGGCAGAGTCTAATATTGTTAGTGAGCATGTGTCTGTGCAGGATTATTAGGTTTCGGAAAATAGGGTCACTGGTAAGGTTTTGGATGGTATATTTTTCACTTTCGTCGATGTAGTTTACAGTGTGAATGGTACTGTAGGGAACTTCGGTTGGTATATCTCGTGAAGAGCTGCAAGGCGCGCTGTTTCCTGGCTCGTAGTGTCTCGAGCATTTCAGCCTCGAGCGTCCTGTGCTCGCTGGCGGTGGGCTAAATCACGGGAACCAGCAGTGGCCATGACGAACAGATTTAGGAATGAGACAGAGAAAAACATCGGTGCAGGGAAGTTCAAAATAAAAACATTGATGTATTTATAATGTATATTTTTCAAATGGTAAGTTTTTAAATATCGAATATCTAAAAAGTTGTTTAGAACCCTCCCAACATTTCCATTTGCTTGGAGGAGAATTTCACTTCATAGGGGCCCGTTTTTATATAAAATTTTAATTAAAGTTTAACCGACTAAACGAAGAAATACTAACGAAACTCGCCGTAAAAGCCTGAGCGCTCGTGGTCATTTGAAGGTGGAGACCCTGTGCTAACTGCACGTGTGTTGACCGCTTCGTTTCTCCGATAGTGAAATACGAGGAGAGGCGGAGGATGTCCCAGGGCACTTGGGGTCCTCTCCGCCAAAGTCTGTTCGATTAAGGTAGTATAACAGCGGTGTTCGCGTCTTGGAACTGATATCGGCTTCAATTATTTTTTCATTCACTTCTATTAACTTCTACAAAACAGCGATAATGGAAGATTTTATATTCGAAAACAAATGACTGCAAAAACATGGATGTTAAAATACCTGCTTAAATCATGGTTATGATTTGCCTTGTCAATAAAGTACACACGTACACATAATTCTGTTAATAATGTAATAAGTAAATAACTACATTTTACTCACCTAATACCGTTTATTATACCTACAATAACATACACACCAAAGAATGTAAAGGAAATCTAATTACATTATTAGGAAATAATTATTGTAATTTTCTCACAGAACGAAGTATTAAAGAAGTCTTTTATACTGGAACAATATTGCAGCTTCTTTCTGATATTAAATTACAAGCCGCTCGAAAATTCTTTCAATCAGCTGCTCATGTAGCAGGAATACAATAGTTTACTAGTTTTTTTCTGCTAAGGGTAAAAGTTTTTCTTCCACCAGCGAAGAGGTTCGTCATAGACGATCGGTTCCCTTTCGATGTCCAGTAGCTCTTCATTTTCTCGAGTTAATCACGAACTCTTCGCAATTCTGCTGACAGACTTAATTTGTTTGTCTGTGATGATGAAAGTTTCTTAGTTTGGAGTAATATTTTCTATAGCCGAACAGTTCCTCTCTCTCTTCAGAAAAGGCTAAGATTTCTAATAGATGGTAACAAGAAAATACCTATTTTGTAAACTTCTCGAATCTTAAATTTCTCTCCCATTAACAGAAGTTCACGTTCTTGGAGACCTTTCATTCATTCGAGATCTTGCTGGCTTAAAATACAATGGAGTTGAAGCTTACGGAACCAATGACGTACAAATTACATCGACGGACATATTTTTATAGTCCTCTTTTAAACGTTATAGGAATTGTGGCAAATGCCCAACCGAACTATTGTAACTTTTCAGTTTCTCTGCAGCATTCTTTTGTCAGCACTTCGACAACTTGCATGCCTAGCAAAAAATTCAACATGTATAAATTGTTCCAGCGTGTTTCTGTAGCTTGTTTTAATGTAGTTCCCAACATGCTAAATAGTTCCTGTCTATGAATCGGCCTAAACGTTTAGCTGGGTCGTGGGAGACAATCTGGAGACGTCTTGACGCACTTTATCCGCGTTCGGGATGACGTCTGAGACGGCGTGACCCTTCCTCTCCTCGGCGTGGGGGCCGAGCGGATGCAACCGCATTCCTTAGGTTGTTTGGCGAAGGGAGTTTTTCTTCAGATAGCGGGCATGCGTGGGCAGCTGTTCTAACGCTGCAACGGGAGT
Organism: Teleogryllus occipitalis; assembly: GCA_011170035.1. Lineage (NCBI taxonomy): Eukaryota > Metazoa > Arthropoda > Insecta > Orthoptera > Gryllidae > Teleogryllus > Teleogryllus occipitalis. The sequence goes on along the minus strand of BLKR01001715.1, from coordinate 212,706 downwards.
CTTTTACAGTCAAAGGAAATTATTCGAGCACTGTGCGTTTTTTATTTTTTCTTTTAGTCAAAAAATGGTTGGAATTGCGTATGCCGTGCAATGGGGAGAAGTGAATTCTGTGCACATTTTTAAAATTCTGTGACCCCTACACTGTCATTAACTACTTAAATTTTGAAAATGTATTTTCAAGGATAAATAAGCATTAAACTTTGGTCTCTTATCTAAGATGTCCTTCGTCAAGGTATAATACTTGGAATGGTGACATGGAAACGATCATTTGAATAATAATATTTTTCCCTAAATTCTAGAGGGCGTGCGCAGATAATGAAGTTATATTTATGTCCAGAAACAAAACAAGGGGCCATCTCAGCATATTCTTATTAGATCAGGAAAACTGGACGAAAAACCTGATCGAGATGGGGGCATTGACCCAGAAGCTGCGATACAATACTTGTTACATATTGTTGAGAACTATACAGTCTAATGGTAAATAATACAACAAATATCACTGTTAAAATTGTTACTTTCCTTGTGATGCTCAGTATAGTCTCTAATTGTATAGAAACAGTTATGCAGGAGAAACGATTTCACTTGGGATTTAAACTTTTCTATTAAATTTAATCGTTTAATGTCATCTGACAAAGTGTTGTAAAATAATGTACATGTATTGTATGTGAATTTTTTGCAATGAGCTGTTGATACTGTCACCTGATGAATATGATTTCTACGTCGAGTGCTACAATAATAGAAATCGGCATTTTCTGAAAATATATTCCCGCCCTTAAGCAAGTAATTTTTAACAAAAACCACTGGAGGAAGGCCGAAGTCCCTCCCTCTTTGAAGCTGTTAGAGCCAAAAGGATCGATAGACCATGCTTTCGCAGCCCGGGCGCGTACTGAAGGCCAGGTTCAAGCCAGCTTTTGCTCTTTTACTCTACGCGAGGTTTCTGTCCTCACTGAGCTAGCCGTAGGAAACCTGCGTTATCTTTTGACAGATGTACCGCCTCAGTCAAACTCCCGGCCTGGATGTGTCCTCGGATCTGATCACGTGAGGGGTTTGCAAGGCGGAGCCCCGGGCGGGACCACCGGTAACCCCGCACCGGCGCGGAAAGCCGTGACCGCGCACCCCCCGCGCGGAGGGTGCCACGCTCTACGGGACACCACTACTCTTTACATTGCACGTTTGGTGGAGGAGCGTCGTGCTGGCGAGGCGAAAGCGCCGCCGCACGCCTCCAGCTTCACCGAGTAAGTAAAGAAACGATGGAAGTAGTGGTATTTCAAAGGCGGCGCCGAAAAGTCTCCCACTTAATGCTACGCACCTCATATCTCCTTACAGATCCAGACTATTCAAGATCAACAGGGTCGTCTTTCCCCGCTAATTTTGCAAAGCCCGTTCCCTTGGCAGTGGATTCGCTAGATACTAGATAGGGACATAGTTATTTTTATTCTTTCGGTAAAGCGAATGATTAGAGGCCTTAGGGTCGAAATGGCCTTAACCTATTCTCAAACTTTAAATGGGTGAGAACGCCGGCATCCTCAAACTATGACCGAAGGTGATGCCGGCGAAAGGATCGTGAGTGTCCAGTGGGCCATTTTTGGTAAGCAGAACTGCGCTGTGGGATGAACCAAACGTAGAGTTAAGGCGCCTAAACCGACGCTCATGGGATACCATGAAGGGCGTTGTTTGCTTAAGACAGCTGGGCGGTGGCCATGGAAGTCGGAATCCGCTAAGGAGTGTGTAACAACTCACCAGCCGAAGCAACTAGCACCAGCCGAAGCAACTAGAAAATGGATGGCGCTAAAGCGTCGTGCCTATACTTTACCGCCGGCGGCAAGGCTATGGTGCCCGCACGTCCCACGTCGGGGGCGCCGCGCGATGCCTAACCAGCTAGCGCGGCGCAGGAGCCCTGTTAAGCCCCGGTGAGTAGGAGGGTCGCGACGGTGAGCGCAGAAGGGTTGGGCGCGAGCCTGCCTGGAGCCGCCGTCGGCGCAGATCTTGGTAGTAGTAGCAAATACTCTAGCGAGACCCTGGAGGGCTGATGTGGAGAAGGGTTTCGTGTGAACAGCCGTTGCACACGAGTCAGTCGATCCTAAGCCCTAGGGGAAACCCGATGCAGATGCCGGCCTTTCTAAACTAATGTCAAGCGTGATTGCACCGCTGTGGCCGCGCGTCGGGCGAAAGGGAATCCGGTCCCCATTCCGGAACCCGGTCGCGGAACCGTTTCACGTCGGGCCCGCGCCGAAAGGCGCAAGCTCGTCGGGGTAACCCAACATGACCCGAAGAAGCCGTCGGGAGGTCTGGGAAGAGTTTTCTTTTCTGTTTGAGCGTTCGGGTTCCCTGGAATTGCCTAGCGCAGAGAGAGGGAATGGAGCGCGTAGAGCACCGCAGTTGCGGCGGTGTCCAGACATGCCCTTCGGACCTTGAAAATCCGGGGACGGGCCACGTGGAGGTGTCGCGCCGGTTCGTACCCATATCCGCAGCAGGTCTCCAAGGTGAAGAGCTTCTAGTCGATAGACGAATGTAGGTAAGGGAAGTCGGCAACTTGGATCCGTAACTTCGGGATAAGGATTGGCTCTGAGGATCGGGGCGCGTCGGGCTTGGTCGAGATGCGGACGAGCGTTAACGAGCAGGGCCTGGGCGAAACACGTCGGCAACGGCGTATTGACCCCGGTCCCTCGCCTTGGCCTCCCGCGGATCTTCCTTGCTGCGGGCGCGGCGCGCACGGCTCGCGTGCGTCGGTCGTCTCCGGGCGGCCGGCGCGCGCGCGGTCGGTTCGCGCGTCGCATCACCCTTCGGCCGCCGAATAACGATCAGCTCAGAACTGGCACGGACCCGGGGAATCCGACTGTAATTAAAACAAAGCATCGCGACGGCCCGAAAGGGTTTTGACGCGATGTGATTTCTGCCCAGTGCTCTGAATGTCAAAGTGAAGAAATTCAAGCAAGCGCGGGTAAACGGCGGGAGTAACTATGACTCTCTTAACAGACGCCGAGGTGAGCGGACGTGCCTACAGCTACGCTTCGGCCTGGCCTGCCCAGCCCTGCTCCACGGCGCCCCAGCGACCCCGGGCCCACCGCCATCTTGGGTCCAGGTGTGAGCGGCACAACGAAGCTATTGTGCCTGGCAATTTGTCCAAGGCGTGGTAGCTCGGAATTATAAACGGTAGGATCTTGGATTAATGTTATGCGCCGAGCGAACTGTGTTAAATTGGTGGAACTGTGTAACTTAAACTGTGGCGACCCTAATGTGGATGCGGGTGCGGCTGGAGGAACGTAGGCCGAGAGGTGTTGTGTCAAGCAGTGATTTTTGACTTTTATGTGTGTTTGTAGCCCCGTCTTGTTTCTCGGTCGTAAGTGTTTCGTAGAATTCGCATCCGACGGAGACGGGGACCCTCCCGGCAGCGTGATGTGCGCAGCATAGTGACGTCACAAATAACGGACATGGCCGCCGCGACTAGCGGCAGAGTGTGAGAGGTCCCAATATTTTATCCTAGTTTTATTTTGCTTAACGTTGACGCTCAAAGGCTAAGGGTTAGGTGTGAAAATATATAGAAGATGTAAGGATTCCAATTTCCGATTGATTGGTCAGTGCATTGAATTGTTTTTAAAGGGTAGTTCCGCAGGCCCCATAACACGGCGGCTGGTAATCGCGTTTAAGACGGGACGCCCACCCAGTCGGGTGGAAAGGTCTCCCCTAGCGGGGACATCTATGCGGGCACTCTGATGGACCTGGGAGGCTGATCTCCCAGGTCCCTTTAATAAAAAAGGCTCCGCATAAGTGCTATCTGCACGCCCCCTTGTCCAATAAGGAGTCTGGAGGGCCCCTGCACTTAGCCCTCGGGGATCTATAAGTCGGCTAGAAAAGCGGGTTGATGAGTGGCTCTTCCCGGCTTATAAAGCAAGACTTCCCCGGGGCTCTTGGGCCTGCGGGAACTGCCCATCAGATCAATTAATGAATTAAAACATAGCCCTCTAGACCGATGTGGACATTTTATTCTTACGTAGACGTTGGCTAAATTATAGTAGTTTTTAGTTATGTTTTTTATTTAGGGTATTTTGTAACGCAAGCCCTAGGTGGGGACTGGCCCGGTCCACCTTAGCCTATCTGGTGGTGTCTGACTCGGTCCGCCCCCTTTTTTGATTTTCTCTTTAGTGCGTACCCGGCCGGTTTCTGTTTCCGGGCGCACGTGTGGGCTAACGCCAAGTAAAAGGTATTATAGGTCCGAGTCAGCCCCCCCTAGGGCCCGAGTTTGTTTCTGTAATGAAAGTCCAACCTGGCATTAAGGCCAGGCTCTGGCAATAGGGAAAACTAAACTCCTCACAAGTAATAAACCTATATAGTCACCCCATGGGCCACTGCCCTAGGGGAGGAGTTATCTCTGTTTAATTTTAGCTGTTATATCTGTTCCAGATGACACGTAGGGGCGGGGATGCTGGATTCCTGTCCAGCTACCTTTGCCCCCATTGTAAGGAGGCATCGTTCACCACCAGAAAGGGCCTGGGTGTTCACGTCGCCGCGAAACACAAAGTTGAACGCAACGACGCCGTACCCGTCCGCACCGCTAAGTGCCGGTGGACTGACGAGGAGCGGGAAATTCTCGCCCTCGAAGCCGGCCTGGTGGTGCGGGGCGAGTGCGGCGTCGATGTAAACGCGCGACTGAAGGCCGCGTCCGCCGCATCCGGGAGGAGCCTGGAGGCCATCAAAAAGCAGCGCCAGGCCCAGGCTCACAAAGACCGGGTGCGGCGACACGTGGCCCAGCTCCGCGAACGCCGTGGCGACGTGACGCCTGAGCTCCATCAGGAGGCGGGTGACGGTGGTAGCGGGCCCCGAACGGACGACTCCTCGGTTAGTAGTCCTGCCCTCCCTCTAAGCGAGGGGGTGTGGGGAGGAGGGGAGCGATCAGGTTCTCTCTTCCCCTTCCCCCTTGGCTGTTCCCCATCATTCTCCTATCCCTGCTTCTCCTATCCCTGCGTTAGACACGCAAGTCATTGAAACAAGGGTGAGCGGAGGCCTAGGGGCGCCGGATGCTTCTTGCCCGCCCCCCCCGCGAGAGCCCGAGCCTTCCCATTCCTTTAGACCATATCTCTCCCCTAGCCGTGGAGTCGGGAGAAAATGATGACAATAACTTACAGCTTAGCGGGGCTCCAGATCACGACTTCGCCTCCTGGTGGAGAGGCCTCAGCAACGGACCCGAGGCCATCGACGTTGGCGATCCCGGGTGGGCGGCACTGATGTTTGCCCGAGGTCTGCTCGATCGGGGGGTCTCCCCCCTAGGGGAGATTCTCCGGTGGGCCGACCTCGTGGCTCCGCCACTCCCTGAGCGCGGCGCGCGCCCCCCGCGTCGCCCGCTGGAGCCTATAATGGGCACCTCGAGGGCGGCGCGGCGCGCTCGCCGCCGCAGGGAGTACGCGGAATTACAGAACCTTGCGAAACGAGACTTCAGACGTGCCGCCCACAAGGTTATTGACGGAAATTCTGGTCTCCCGCAATACGATCGCGACGCCATGGAGGGGTACTGGGGCGACTTGATCTCGGCGTCGAGCTCTGCCACCCCCCAGAGAGGCCTCCCAAGAGGGAGACCCTTCGGGGGGTCTGGGGCACGGTGTCCTCCGCCGAGGTCAAGTCGTCCCGGGCCTGGAGCTCTACGGCTCCGGGCCCGGATCGCGTTACGGCTGCGGTTTGGGGGCGGCTGCCGCCGACCCAGGTGGCTGCCGCTTATAACCTGATTCTAGAATGGGGTCAGGTCCCTGAGCGGTGGCTCCTGAGCCGGACGGTATTCGTCCCCAAGTCTGCCACGGCGGTGCAGCCGTCGGAGCACCGCCCCATATCCATCACGAGCGTGGCTCACCGACAATTGAATAAAATCCTGGCGCGTCGGTTGGCGGAGGTCGGTATAATTGATCTCCGCCAAAGAGCCCTATGGGACGGATGCTCCGACAATTGCACGGCCCTGGCGGCCGCTATGCATGACGCAAGGATGCGTCACAGAGGGCTCTATGGAGCCCTGTGTGACGTATCCAAGGCTTTTGATTCCATCTCGCATGTCGCCCTCTGGAATCTGATGGAGTCCGAGGGCATTCCTTCTGCCCTCATCAAATTTGTAAGAGATCAGTACCAGAGGGCGGCGGTGCGGTTTGACCTCGGTGGCATACTTTCCAGACCCTACCATCCTGGACAAGGGGTGAGGCAGGGGGACCCCCTCTCGGGGATCCTCTTCTGCCTCGCCATGAACCATGTCATCGGGGCCATTCCGAGCGAGGTGGGGTACTGCCTCGGCGCCGAGCGCTTGGGGGCGCTTGCCTACGCGGATGACTTAGTCGTCCTCGCCGCCTCTGCCGTGGGCCTGCAGAAGGCCCTCGACTTGGCGGTGGGGGCGGCTGAGCAATTGGGGCTCCGCTTTAACCCGCGGAAGTCCTTGGTCATTGGCATTTATGCCAATGCCAAGGACAAGAAGACTTAAGTTAGTCGAGACCCCTGTCCGCGTGGCTGGCGAGCCCGTGCGCTCAGTTCGCCCAGACAGTGCCTGGACATACCTGGGAGTGGAGTTTCACGGGACGGTTCCCGTTAAGGTCCGCCCCCGGGTGGAGGAGGGGCTCTTGAACATCGCCAGAGCCCCCCTCAAACCCCATAAGCGTTTGGAGGTCCTTCGTGCGTATCTGCTCCCCAGGTATCTCCATTCGATGGTGCTGGGGTCCGTCAGGATGTCGGACCTTCGCGCCATCGATGTCGTCGTGCGCCGCAGCGTGAGAGGGTGGCTTTGCCTCCCTCATGACACACCTAACGCCTTCATTCACGCTGCGGTGCGCGATGGCGGTCTCGGCGTGCCGTCCCTGGCGCTATTGGTCCCTGGGCTGGTCCATTCTAGGATGGGTCAGTTGGGGGCCTCTAGCTTTCCGGGGGCGAGCGCCGTGGCTGGGGCTCCCTGGGTGGTGGGTAGGCTGGATTGGGCCTCCCGATCTCTCCCACACAACCGTAATGGCTGAGGGGAGAAGGGGCCATTGGGCGGCCGCTTTACACCGGAGTGTCGATGGGCGCGAGCTAGTGGGGGCCTCAAAAGACCCCGCATCAACTGCGTGGGTGAGGTCCCCGCCGCCAGGTTGTCGAGGAGCCCAAATATCGTGTCTCCTCGGGAACCTGGAAGCCCGACCTGGTGGTGGCTCGCGACGGCCGGGCCACCGTTATAGACGTGCAGGTCGTGGGTGGTAGCGAGAGGCGCCTTGCGGAGGCGTCGAGGGAGAAGGAGGCGGTGTACGATAAGCCTGAAATAAAACAAGCCGTCTCCGATGCCCTCGGCGTCTCCGCAGTGAAGGTCCGCGCTATGACCCTGACGTGGAGCGGGATCGTGGCCCCTGGAGTCGGCCGCTGGTTCGCCGATCTCGGCGGCCAGCGGTGGGCCCTTGCGGGCCTCGTGACCCGCGTCATGGTGGGGTCATTTGCTACGTGGGTCGAATGGAATCGATCCACGGCGCGGGCCGACAGGCGCCCGCCCCCGCTCGCGGCCTGAGTCAGATGTGTGGGGATCCATCGCCGGGGGTCCCGTCAAAAGCCTTTACTCCTCGTCCTTGGGTCCCTTGCTGGACACATCGGTGGCTGGATGGGAGTCCAGAATGGGCCATCAAGTATGTAAGGCTCTCATTCCCGCCCCTGTAACTGAAATTGTAACTGTAACTGAAATTGTGTATACGAAATATAAGTATTGTAAAATCATTTATTGTGTGTTTAATGGATGAAGATATGACTGATGTAGTTGTAATCTGGTGTCATGTGATCTGTACTGGTTATGTGTAAGAGCCTGAGCCGTGGCTGAGAACTTTACGGCAACTTTTTTATTTCTGTGTAAATTGTAATTATTTTATTGTAAATATTGCATTTTTAGAAATAAACAAAATACATAGCCAAATGCCTCGTCATCCAATTAGTGACGCGCATGAATGGATTAACGAGATTCCTTCTGTCCCTATCTACTATCTAGCGAAACCACTGCCAAGGGAACGGGCTTGGAAAAATTAGCGGGGAAAAAATACCCTGTTAAGCTTGACTCTAGTCTGGATCTGTAAGGAGACATGAGAGGTGTAGCATAGGTGGGAGACGTTTCGGCGTCGCCTTTGAAATACCACTACTTTCATCGTTTCTTTACTTACTCGGTGAAGCTGGAGGCGTGCGGCGGCGGCTTTCGCCTCGCCGGCACGAGGTTCTTGAACCAAACGTGCAATGAAAAGGGTAGCGGTGTCCCGCAGAGCGTGGCACCCACCGCCTCTCGGCTGGCGTCGCTCGCGCGTGTGTCGGGGGGGCGCGCGCGGTCGCGGGGTTTCTCGCGGCTCGCCGCCATTTCCGCGCGCGCTCGCGCGCGCCGGTGCGGGAGTCACCGGTGGTCCCGCCCGGGGCTCCGCCTTGCAAACCCCCCGCGTGATCAGATCCGAGGACACATTCAGGCCGGGAGTTTGACTGGGGCGGTACATCTGTCAAAAGATAACGCAGGTGTCCTAAGGCTAGCTCAGCGAGGACAGAAACCTCGCGTAGAGTAAAAGAGCAAAAGCTGGCTTGTCCCGGGCGTTCAGTACGCGCACGGGCTGCGAAAGCACGGTCTATCGATCCTTTTGGCTCGAATAGTTTTCGGCAAGAGGTGTCAGAAAAGTTACCACAGGGATAACTCATTTGTGGCGGCCAAGCGTTCATAGCGACGTCGCTTTTTGATCTTTCGATGTCGGCTCTTCCTATCATTGCGTAGCAGAATTCGCCAAGCGTTGGATTGTTCACCCGCTAACAGGGAACGTGAGCTGGGTTTAGACCGTCGTGAGACAGGTTAGTTTTACCCTACTGATGAGTTGTTGCGACAGTAATCCTGCTCAGTACGAGAGGAACCGCAGGTTCGAACATTTGGTTCACGCAGTCGGCCGAATCTGTTAGGCACCGTGAAGCGACAATATTCCTCAGGAGTCCCCGATTCTAAAAAGGCTCAATTACGCGACGATCTAAGCGTACCGACCCGGCGTCCGTCTCGTCCAGGGAACGGGCTACGGACCGCGGGTTCGGTTTCACGAACGCCGTTCGGCCGCAGAGGAACAACGAGCCTGGGCAAAGCTCAAGTCTTTTGATACGAGCGATCCCAGGCCTCGATCGCTCGCGCGGCCCTACCAAAGACAACGATGTCGGGACTCGGAATCTTCCGTAGACGACTTAGGTACCGGGCGAGACAGTATGCACGGTAGAACAGCTCAATGCTGCGATCCGTTAAGCTCAAGCCTCTTGCTTGGAGATTCGTACTCCGTTCCGGGGACGCAGCATGCGTCCCCATTTTTTTACAACCTTTTTGCCGTGTGCTCGACAGCCGGCTATTTCTTTGGCCAAGTATTTGGCGCGTGCTCGATAACCGGGCTTTCGGGGCGTGCCCCTTTCTTTACTCCTGCGCGCGAGGGCGGCCGCCCGGAAAAAAATTAAAACGAAAAAGGTAAAAAAAACAGTTTTGAAAGTCTCTCTCTACTACTACCGACACTAGCACCTCGGGCAACGCCCACACCGTGGCGAAAGCACCGGTTCTCGTCAGATCACCGCAGTGAAGCGCCGCCGGGCCCCGCAAGTACCGGGTCGTGTGACCGCCCGGGAACCCGGGCTGCAGTTGGCGTTCTTCTTATTATTGTTATTCTTTCACAAGGCGCCCCTCGCGGGGATCCTTTTTTTATCACTCGCTTTCGTCGTTCTCTGTAGTTGTTCTAGCAAGGGTCCCCCCGAGTGGCTCCTTTTCTTATCATTTGGATTCGGCGCACGTACCTCTTTTCTGCTTTCTTCCTTTCGTGGATGCCGTTACGCCCGTCGACCCGTCCCCCGCAGGGCGGCCATGTCGTGCGGGTTGCGTCCGCAGGGGCTCCCGTTCGAACCCAGGCCCGCCGCCCCCTTGGACCCTTTCCTCGGCGTTCGGGTTAGCCCCTACTACTTGCAAGTAGGAACATTCGAGCCCAGGCCCGCCTTCCCCCCTTGGACCCTTTCCCCGGCGTTCAGGTTAGGTTCAAAGACGCCACTTTCAAGGCCACTTTCACGTGCGTAGAGCAGACTCTGTGATTTTTGCCCCTTTGGGAGTCGAATAACTTCCAGGTGAATGCCGGTGTGGGGCCCCTCCCTTGTTTGCGAGCAGTCGACCTGCCTGGCTTTCGAACCCAGGCCCGTTTTCTCCCCTTGGGACATTTCCTCGGCGTCTAGATTAGCCCCAAAGTCGCTACTTTCGAGGTGTCGGCCCACGTGGACTGGGCCGACTCTGTGATTTTTGCCACTTTGGGAGTTGAATAACTTCCAGGCGAATGCCGGTGGGGGGCCTCCCTCACGTTCGCGAACAGTCCACTAGCCTAGCTTTTGAACCCAGGCCCGCCACCCCTTCTCCCTTCGACCCTTTTCCCGGCGTGCAGCTTAGTCCCAAAAACGCCACTTTGGTGGTGTCGGCCCAAGAGTCGAAAAGTCCGAATCGCGAATTTGCGTATTAATTCCTCCGCAACCAGACGTCGGATCGGCTCGCGGTTTCGAATTCCGAAAACGACTCGCCTTCGCACGTCTCGTAGTATTTTTTGCCGAAAACGCGACGTTGCAAATTAACGAAATTGTTTAAACAATTCTCGTAAACAATTTTTCTCCGGTTTCTTCCGGTTCGCTCCGCGTCGTCTTCCCCACGCGCTCTAGTCGGGGGATTCGACGTTTTGCGCTTCTCCGACGGCGGGTCGAAGCGCCAGGGGGCGTCGAACTCGTTTGTAACAAAGTGAATTAATTTCTCCAGAACGGCGAGTTGCATCGCTTCGCGGTTTCAAACGCCGTAAAGGACTCACCTTCGCGCGTCCGGGAGTGTTTTGTCCAATGTCGCGTCGTCGCGAATAAAAAAATCGGTTTAAAAAGTCTGATAAGCGATTTTTTCCCGCGATCGGGAACTGACGCGCCGTGCTCCCCGCGCGCTCTACTTACGGAATACGAATTTTGGCGCGTCTGGGCCCTCGCGTTCCCGAAATCGATTAAAGAATTCCCTTAAACGCTTTCTCTCCTGTTCGAAAACGGGCGCGTCGCGTCGTCCGCCCTTTCTAGTCGAAGAATCCGAGTCGCCCGCGTCTCGCAGGCGAAAGCGGTCGGTTCGGTAAGGCGTACTAGATTAAGGGGCAACCGGATACCCACCCCCCGAAACCGTAAACGCGAGACGCCGTTTGCGGCGTCGGAGGCGTCTTCTCGAGGGCCAGGGTCGATGGGATATTTATATAGGGGGAGAAAAGGATCGGGGAGAGCACGGTGCCCTGAGGGACGCCGGCTTTGATGGGAAAGGTTTTCTTAGGTAACTTCTGATGAGGGCGAATAGGTGGTTGGGGGCGAAGTTTCATCAGACGTATTTCATGGGATACGGTGTCAAAAGCCTGGGTGAGGTCGGTGAGGATTGCTGGTATCACTTTAGGGATCTGGAGGGGAGTGGTGACAGAGCGAGGTGGAGAGATTGGAGGGCTGCGGAGCGGCCCTCACTGAAACCGAATTGTGTGGGTAGGATTATGGGATCAAGGATGGGAGTGAGTCGTAGAAGGATGTTTTTTTCTAGGAATTTGCCAAGGATGGGCAGGAGGCTGATGGGGCGGAAATTATTTGGATGCCGATGGTCCTTGCCGGGTTTGGGAATCATGGAGACGCGGGCGGTCTTCCAGGCGGTGGAGAAATAGGATATTTCCAGGCAGGCGTTAAGGATTATGGTGAGGAGGTGGATAGCGTTGCGTGTCAGGTGTTTTAAATGGGAGGGGAGAACTCCATCGGGACCGGGGGCTTTACTGTTGTCTATTGTATTTATTACGTGTCGCTTCTCGTCGTCCGTCGTTGTCCAGGTTCGTTGTTGTGTTGGTGGTAGTGAGGGGGTATTTTGGTACTTGAGGATTACTTGTGTAGGAAATGGGATGTTGGCGGGACGGAAGCGGTCGGCCAGGGATTGGGCAAGGGTGTTTGTTATTTGTTGGGGATCGAAGGTAAGTATGTTTTCTGGAGTAAAAAATGGGGATGTGGTGGTGGGGGGGTCGCGCACAGCCTTGATAACTTTATGTAGTGCGTTGGGGCTGCCTTTGTCGTTTATTGGTGTCATACTTGTGCGTTTCGTGTTGTTTTAATAGTTTCTGTAGAGTCTGTGTATTGGTAGTAGTGTTTTTGTAATTGTCGTTTCCGTCTTATTGTTATTATAATGTCGTAAGGAATGGTTGGGTGGAGATTTTTGGTGTATGTGGTGTGTTTTTTATATTTTTTTATTATTTGGTGAGTGAGGGGTTGGATGGAGGTGTCAAGATCTTCTGGAGATTTGATTTCGGAGGGGGTTTTGGATTTTTTTGGAGAGTGTGTGGAAATAGGATTTCTAGTAAGTGACTGGAATGGGAGCGGGTTTGGGTATTAGGTAAGGTGTGGTGGAAGTGGAGTAGAAGACAATGGGGAGGTGGTTTGAGGAGTTAAAGAGGTCGTATTTAGGATAGGGGGTGGAGACGTGGATGTTGGAGGAGTGCAGGATTATGTCCAGTATGTCGTGGGAATTGTTATTTTGGAGGTGGGTGGGTTCAGGGGGACTGTTGAGTTGGATTGTGGGGTTGTCAATAAAATTGTCAAGTTTCTGTCCTGTCGTGTTATTTGTCTTACAGCCCCAAGACGTTGATTTACTGTTTAGGTTCCCAGCCAGGATAAAAGGATAGGGTAGGTTAAGTAAAATGTTAAGATCAGAGGTGGGAAGAGGGGTTTTAGGTTTTTTAGGCATAAATTAGGATAATTGGGGTAGCTGGGGAGCCTATTTGAATGACTGTGCACTCGAGGGAGAATATCGGGAGTAACTGGTAAGGGGCGTGGGGAATGGATTTACGGATTAAAATGGCCGTGCCTCCGTTTGAGGATAGGGTTCTGTCATTTCGGTGGGGGATGTAATTTTGGATGGAAAAAGTGATATTACGTTTTAGGAGTTTCTTGTAGGAATAGGATTCCGATGGAGTAGTCTTTAAGGAATTGGGAAAGGAGAGGTTTTTTCTGGTTGATGCCGCCTTGTACGTTCCATGAAGAGAGGGAGAGGAAACGAGGTTTGGGAGCCATTTAGGGGGAGAAGATTTAAACTATTTTCATTCCTGCGGTGATGATTTTGGTGAGGATATCCTCTGGGCCTGTAGGATGTCGAGGATAGGTTTGATGTTAGATAATATTTTTTTAGGTTAAAGGATTGGAGGAGTGAGAACAGGTCCTTAAAGTCTTGTGTGGAGGAGTTTTGGGTTTGGTTGGTCTGGGAGTTGCTTGGGTTTTGGGGATTGCTTATTTACCTTGTACGCTCACTTTGTAATAGTCAATGTATTGTAATCTGCTTTTTGTTATTTTGTCGTAATTTCTTGTCGGGGTACCTCAATTGTGTAAATACCGAGTGGCGTCAATTGTCCGTCCTCGTCGCGTCTTTTCATCTGTGATAGGTACAAGTAGTTTATGTTCGGTTTGTCGAAGGAGTTTTTGATCAGGTCGATGTCATAGTTTGGTGGCAGTCCTTTGATTACAATTTTGTCCCGGATTTCCTCTGCATCTATTGTAGTGGTAGTTAATTGTTACAAAGTAGAGTGCTTTTAGTCTGGGGTCAGTTCTAATTTGGTCTAGTCGTTCTCGTATTTTATGGTGGGCCGTCACTGTCAAAAGGTTGAATTAGGTCAGTCCTGGTATATTTTACAGTCGTCATCTTATTCATTGTCTTCATCAGGTCCTTTGTTAGTTCATTAGTTGAAAACATCGATTGTAGGTCTATTTTGAACGCTCCTATTTTTGGTTTCCTCGTCGGCGTCGGGGTTGGGGTTGGTTGGGGTGTTATGTTCTGGGTAGGGTTTGCGGGGGGATTTGAGGAGCTGTAGGATATTGGGTCAGGGTCGGTAGGGGCTATGGGTGTGTACCTGTTTTGCAGTGGGATTGGGGGAGTTTCTGGCATGGTAGGAGTTTTCCGGGTTTTCGTAGCTGGGTTGAATTCATGGGTTGGGTGAATTGGGCGTCGGTCCCTGCCGGGAGAGTGGGAGTGGTTGCGGAGCATAGCATGGTTCGCTGGTGCCGACGGCATGAATCTTACCAGGTCTGCGTCCGCTGTGGTGATCCCGCTGTGATCCATGCTATCGTCCGTACGCTCCCACTCCTTCTTCCTCCTAGGGTCTATATTCTCCTGCCGCCGCCCCTGGCCGACGACCTTGGTGCTCCGTCAAAGCCTGCTGCTGTTTTGTGACTTCGCCCCTCTCGGCTGGTGAAGGTCGGGTGTTCTTCCGTTCTGTCGTTGAACGAGACGGGCGCCAATCTGTCCTCCGACCGCCAGGATCGTCCTGCGCAAAAGGGAGAAACTGATAAGATCTAGCGCGCTTCGAAAAGCCAGCAGTCTCGCCAGTGCTCACGATGCTCACTGCGCGAGAGCTACTCGCTCAATACCTCGCGGCGACAAATGGCAGCGATCCGGTTTGTATAGTTCGTGGACCAGGTTGTAATACGCCGAGGTAAGGGCCAATCAGGCGCGAACAAATGAAAGGGGAAAGTAGGTGCGGTAACGGACGGACGTGACCGGTCCGGGATCGGACGGCAAGGGAAGCTCAGGTATGGGACGCCATAGTGCGGTTCGGGAAGCTCAGGGATCGAACAGCATGGTGCGGTCCAAGCGGATGGCATCTCGCGACCGCGCAATCCGCAAAGGAGCAAGCCATGCATCGTGGAGACGTAACCCCGCGTCCCCGTTGATGTTCTGGGGATGTTTTGCAATCTCTAAAGCTTCCTTTATGGCCACCACCTATCGTCTCTGGCGAGCACCTTGGTCTTGTCAAGAAGGAAGTCATGGCCGGTTTCCCATGCGTGGAGAGCTACAGCGGAGCGATGTACCTTCTTAAATTTAAAGTCACGAATGTGCTCGCGCAGTCTCTCCTCGTGGTTCTTCTTGTCTCGCCGATGTGTGACCTCAGCTGCATGGGATGGAATATCCACCGGTGAATTGGAGTGTCAATTCTCATGTTTCCGGTGTCGTGGGATCCCTTGGTATTGGCGGGTCATGAGTACGTTTTAGGGCCCTGTTCATTGTAAATTTGCTGTACCCATTCGCTGGGAAGGTCACTTCCAGAACTTCGCGTTCTGTCTTGGTCGCAGATTCTAGTTGCACGAATGGCCAGGGTTTTCAAGATTCCATTCTTCGTCGCTGGGTGCTGGTGCGAATCGGAGTGAAGATAGCGATTTGTGTGAATGGGTTTTCTGTAAAATGCGTGCCCCAGGCTACCGTCGTTTCTCCTATTCAAGAAGTCCATGAAAGGTAGCTGGAGGAATGGAAGCTTTCGACGCGGCGTTACCTGGGCAGCCCAGATGAGGACTATAGATTCTGAGGTGCGCGATGAAGGTTAGAAGGGAATCGATGCCAGATGACGAATATGTCATTAACTTAGAACAGCCATAGCGACGGTTTTAAGGGCGTGTTTTCGAAGACCTTGTTTTCAAAGGCTCCCATGAATAGATTCGCTACAACAGGGGATAACGGTGAGCCAATATCGGTGCCTTCTCTCTGAGCGTAGCCTGACATCGGTGAGTTTGGACCACTGCCTCGGAAGATGATGCATTAAGTGGTGGTCTTTCACGATCTTGATGGCGTCACTGACGGGAACCATGGTAAAGAGGAAAGTGATGTCAAAGCTAACCAGGATATCGTCAGGCCCTATTCTAGTTAAGCGGATGAGTCCGATGAAGTGTTTGGAGTTGACGGATGATGGCATACGGTCTGTGCGTGTTTTCAGTATTTTCGGCAAGAAACGAGCTAAATGTTTGGTAGTTGAGTAGATAGCACTCACTATTTGCCGGAGAAGAACTACGGAGTTTTGGATTTTGGGTAGGCCATAGATGTGGGATATATGGTTATTGATTACGAACTTCAGGGTTTTCTTCTCTTCGTTGCGGATGAAAGACGCTTCATTTGTGCTTTTTCTCCCACTTTCCGCAAAAAGGGTTATGGTGCAGTTTCTGATAGGTGTTACTGTTACTGAGTATGTTGGTCATCTTTACATGCAGTCCGGAGCATGCCACGATCACAATGCTGATGTCATCCCGCTGCTTAAGGTGCTTGATGGCCAATCTCACATGTCAGATATTGCAAGTTGGGGGAGTGGCGCTGGTAAGATTGGTTCTCAAATCCCGTGTTATGGCTTTTGCAAGATTTCGGGTAGTCCGCGTAAGATTTAATATTTCCACTGAATGTTCCAATTTTGGGGCTAGAGGCGGACTATAACTTAAGGTAGTATTTTTTCTTAAATCTAACCTAAAAACTAAACATTTAGCTACTTTGGGCGATTTGTTTTCTTTTTGAATTTGTGAAGTTCTTACTAATGTACGTTTTGTTTCCTGTTTACATTCACACCCTCATTCATTTTTAAGCTATATTCAGAAATCACATTCACTCGCACACCTCACATTGCACTAAATACTCTGCATTATTCACACTATTTACAATTCACAATGAACACCACGGCGCCGACTTCATTCAGGCGTCCGTGGCGCCGCGACGTTTTCTCCTCCGGGCGGACTAGGCCTGGCGGGGCGCGTTTCCGCACCTCCCTCGCGGTTTCCGGCATCTGGGAGCAGCGACCGCCTCCCACGCACTTGCTGCTCCCCGCATATCATAGCTAAGAGCTTGTGCGGGGGAAATGCGCGGAAGGTGAAGGCGAAGTGCTTTGGGCCCTTTCTTCTGTGGATGGTCCTGCTGCTTCCGGATGAGATCTCTTCTTGCCGATGCCTATCCCGTTTGGGGATTCTTCAGCTGGTGTTGATCTTTAGGGTTTCATGACGATCCTCTAGCTTCCTCTGCCTCATACAGAGACGGGCACTGGGAGGCGGGGTGGGGATGATAAAGGTAGGGTAGTTTATTTCATTCCGAGTTCTTTGGTAATGCGGTGAGACATGAGGTGGGAAAGATGATGAGGAAAGGATTGGTTAGGGATTGGGAAAATAAGTTTTATTATTATTCGAATTATTTATTTTTTATTTTTGTATATTTGTATTTTTTAATACAGTTGGAGATGGAATGGAATAGGGGTGTGAGTGTCGTAAATGGTAGTTGAGTAATTAAGTCTGGGTTTAGTCGTCCTCTTAGTAATTGGCACGTCATTTGTCGTCGTGTTTCGTCATGGTCCTGCTGCTACGCAGGTAATGTGTGGTGGAAGTTGAAAGATACCGAGGGATGTTTTTAACGGCAATGTCCAAGATAATTGGTTAGGATGTGAAAGTGGAGGGTTCTGAAATCTTAGGTTTGTGGTAAGGTTTTGGGTGACGGTTATGGCGGAGTTGAGGATATGAGTAATGATGTGATGGATGTCGTGAGTTGACCGGACACCGTTGAATCGGGTATACATGGGTGGTCCGAAGATGAGGCGGATCGGGCGTTGTAGTGTTTCGGGTGTGTTAGGATAGATTGGTTGGGGATGTTGCAATCCTCGTGGGATGGGCGTAGGTAAAGATAGACCGAATGTACGAAAATGTATTAGGATTAATTTCTTCAGGATGATGGACTGGAGTGTGATCGCGATAATGAAGTGAAGTAGAAGACATTGGTGAGGAGGTCTGAGAACTTGAAGAGGTCGTACTTGGTATAGAGGATGAGATACGGATATTGGAGTGAAGGATTATGTCTAGAATGTCGTGGGGATTGTCGTTTTGTAAGTGGGTGGGTTCAGGGGGACTGTTGAGTAGAATCGTGGGGTTGTTGTCGATGAAGTTATGTAGTTTTTGTCCAGTCGTGTTATGTCTTGCAGCTTCATGTTGTGCATTTGCAGTTTAGGTCCCCAGCCAGGATGAAAGAAAAAGGGAGGTCGAGTAAGGTGTTGAGATCGGAGGTGGGAAGAGGAGTTTCGAGTTTTTTGTAGACTGAGATTAGGATAATAGGAGTACCTGGGGATTTTCGTATTAGGATGGCCGTGCATAGATGTTTCAATGCCTAGAGGTCAGAAGTTTCGGAGGTTTCAGTTTACAAGGAAACGGGCTAAGTGCTGAGAAGGCGAGTTGATAGGACTCGCTATAAGGCGGAGACGCACGTCCAGTGTATGGATCTTCGGAAGACAATAGATACGGGGTATTCGGTTGTTGATGGCGAGCTTAAGGATTCTTGTTTTCCTCGTTAATGGATGACGCTTTACCGATGATGGCCATGACTTTTGGACTCGCTGCGGAAGAGAATTCTTGTCCAGTTTCTGGTATGTATCGTTGTCACTGAAGATGTTAATCGTCTTGCAGTAGTAGTCGAAACTGAATCATCATTGCAGCGTTGCATCATATCAGCGGGAACAATGGCAAGGTCATCGCACTGTTTTAGCTGTCTTACAGCTAATGTCACTTCACGGGTAATATATCGTGGGTACATGGCTCGGGCTAAGACGGTGCTTGTGTCCCATCGAATATCATCGTATCTTCGGGGAGACTAACGTACTGCGGTTTACACTGCCGCAATGGCATCAGTTGGGATACGTTTGAGGGCGACAGCGAAATTGAACCCACGTACGTCGGTACGAGTCGGTATTCGCTCTTAGCCACCTCGGCCATCCAGGTCGGCACGCTAACAATCACTGAATCAAATCTAAATCAAAAAACAGCTTAAAAGAAAGATAAAACGTTCAATATAAAGCTTCATTTTGCTGTCTGTGTTCACTAAACTTTCTTTCTTCCCTCCAGAATTGTTCATGACATCTGAAACAAACGCATTTGGCACTGAATTACTACTGGCATAGTTTGACAACTCCAAGTCGTCTACGTCTATGAAAGCATCGGAGTCGCTCGAACAGTCTGAATCACTGGAGTTGTCACTAAGCGAAAAAATTTCTCCTCAATTACTGTATATGTTAAAACAATTTGATTCGACTGTCTTTTAAACGGGTACCAGCGCAAAAATAAATTGCGGAAAAACTTATACATAATAAAAAATAACAAAATAATACAAATGTCTTCACAGGTTATCATCTGAATATATATGCCTACTAGCGATAAGACTGTATAAAGAAAGCTCAGGCAACAACGGTTATAACAGGGAGCGGAAACTCTGTGCATCAACTGATGTCACTTTAGCGCCTCTGACCGGGAGGTCCTAGGTTGAAGTCCTGACACCGCGGCGGCAGGATTTTCGACTCTCTTTACAGCTAGGTCGAATTCAGTCACTGACTGGGAGGTGAATTCTAGCGGCCGGCTCCTCTGGTCGGTAGTTTTCCGTAGTTTCTCCGATCAACACCAGGCGAATACCATAGCAGTACTCTACAAAACGGCACACGGAACGCGCGCAATATTTCCTTCCTCTTCCTTGTCCTATTCTCTCCCCTTACACTCACACACACTCACACTAACGTTCACTACACTATCATATATTCCGAGAGACCGGTCGAGAGCTTAGAGCTTGTCTCGGCTGGAGAGATGCCTCGCTGGTGGGTGAGTTCTGGTTAGGGGGAGACCCCACTAGTCGACGGTAGGTCGGCGCCGGATTTTGCCATCCAGCGGGAGAAGATCACCGCAATATCACGAGGACTTTGAAGGTGCCGTACAAAGCGAGGAAGTGCTTCCTGCAGTATCTCGCGTGGGGGCGGCGATTGTGTGTGTGCGCGCGGCCTCAGGACACGGGTGAGGGGTCGTTGCGACGGGGCCGAAGGACCGGCAATTGCGCTGACACAGTGGGGTGGTGGGAGCAGTGGTAGTGACGCCAGCGTAGGAGGCTGTGGCTTTGGTTGGAACATAGGATAATAATAACACTAAAATTACTTTCAAAAACCAGAACAACCTTGGTAGATTGGTATTGAGTAACACTAAACATAAAACAGAAAAAATGGAACAAACTAATATTATATACAATATTCCTTGCAGTGACTGTGACCACATTTACATTGGACAGACCAAACAAAAATTCAAAAAAGGAATTGCACAGCACAAAAATGATATAAAAAATCAGACATCATTGTGTGCACTAGCTAAACATGCTATAAATGAGAAGCACACATTTGATTTTGACAGTGCTTCCATTCTTGATCAAGAGCATCATCTAAAAAAGAGAAATACCAAAGAAATGCTATACATACAGAAATTCAAGAATAGAACATGTAATCACAAAACTGACATAGAAGGATTGAGCAGTATATATGCTAATATTATCAACAACAATAGCCTTGCCTCATAATACAAATTGCACCCTCTTACTTAATTATTGATAAATTAATTGTTTGTTTGTGTTTTTTAATTTATATTATTTTAATTTTAATTTATTGTATTTTGATTTTGTGTCCAAATTGTAATTTGACTATGTATTGTTTTTGTGTGTGTGTGTGTGTATGTGTGTATGTGTATACTGTATGTTATACTCAAATAGTTTCACATTTCATTTTCATAAGTTGGCATCACTGACATTACATGCGCCAACAGAAGCTGTTGCACAGCACGTTTAGAAATGCCTATCTCAATTAAAATTGTTATAATTTATAGAATATTGAACATCATAGGTAAGGACGTTTAGAATGTATAACGTATTTACTAAGAACATTACAGGTAAAGAAATATAATAAATTATTCTGTTCATAATCAATTGTTCAACTGCAACTATAGATCTAAGTGATGTACTGTATATATCTTTGTATATAAATATTTTATCTGTTCTATAGCCCTGATGAAGGCCAAATATACGGCCGAAACGTCGGCAGTGTAAAATGTGTGTTTTCTTTCTTGTGACCCAATCTCAATAACCAGCAGACAGATAATTATATCGGGTCAAGAATCATTGAATATTTTACGCCTACCTTTTCTACAGAAACATCTGGGTTCGATTCGTGGCTGGAGCAGTCATATATAACATGCTAAGTGCCTTCAGATTTACTATGCGATTGGCGTTTCCGAAACGGGAAGCTTATTCTCATGTATTGCCAACATAACATTTGTAAGAAATCTGTAACGATATAGTGAAATGAATGTTAAAGAATTGTGGTGTTTTGTCTACCAATATCGTGAATTTTGGGTAAAACTTGTATATTATTTCTAGAATAACCTTTTTAATTCTAGGTATAAACGCATGGCGCTAGTGTATTTGTTTAGTGTCTTAATGTTTTTAAATGGAAAGTTGTGTACAAAATCTAACGAGTATGTGAAACAAATGTGAAAGAAATTCAAATCTATTAACATATTATTCCAGTGAATAAAAATTGTAAATAAAGTGTCAATGTTTTGCAAAAAATGTTTTAAATTATTTCAGCAAAATACTAATTTTGTTTTTACGAACCTTCCTTACATTTCCCTGCAATTCTTTTCAAATTAATTTGAATTCCAATACTTGTAAATAAATATGAAGTTGTGTGGGAACGTACTTATTAGTTTGCTAAAAATTGTAGACTCCTATTAATTATGCATCAGTGTCATTTTACTTCCTAACCTATCCCAGATTACCTGAAAATCTCCTTCAAATTCTTTTGATTAAAAAAATGCATTGTTTCTTAGTATTCCCTGGACAAGTGTTACTTTCCTGGGACGGCTGCAATACTACCCATTCTCATTGCTTATCTTATCCACGTCTGATGAACAACAATTTAAAAGAATGTGGATACAGGATAAATCGCCGCAAATATAACGAAGACCCAATATTTCAATCTATGAACATTGTACGAAGCAAACCCTTCTCTACCATACCAACGATTTACTTGTGAAAAATGCAATGCATTGTGTATATTGTGCACTTCATGTAATCGAAAGTTTAGGTTATCAACGCCGATATTCTGAAAAATAAATACCACCAATATTCACAAAAATAGATGGCGTTCTGTAAAAATGCCACACAACTCCAACGCAACTATCACGAAATAGTATGGGTTCCCACTAGTTAAATTCAGTATCAAACGCACGTACACGAAGACTTCAAAACTGTGTTCAAAGATAATTTTTCTCAAATATTTATAATAAAATTCTCTGACCTCGCTGGATTTCATATTTTTCTTTATCCGCCCCATGGCGCTTGCCAGAAAGGAGCAGCGAACTGGTTTGTACAATATTAGTTTGGAATAGATCTAGAATTTCGGCGACGTTCCAGTTTATAACAAGACAAAAAATTCTCCACTTTAAAAAAATTAAGCATGATATTTGAAGAGATATCGGTCAATTTCACTTTCGTAAGTTTTCAGAAAAAAATGAAGTTTATTGGTGGAACTGAATTTTGTTTTCTGAAAATTTCACATTTCACTTGATGTCGGAAATCAAAATCTACAGAAACGTCTATGTTTCTTTGTCCATGGCTACATAAGTGGGTCTAGATGAAGTACCTATTAGAATAGTTTTTAAATCTTTCGAAAGTTTTTAAGGTATTAACCGCAACATTAATGCTGAATTATTTAAGGAATTACCGTAACTTGGATATCCGTAACTTGGAAACTTACCAACCGGAATTACCGTAACTTGGAAACTTAAACATGATCGCGAAGATCAAAAATATAGCTCTGGTACGAAATATTTACTCATCCTTCCAATTTTTGTACGAATTGAGCTTGAGGTCTAGGGTTTCCGATCTTAGGGTCTATACTCTGTAAAATAAGCGATATGCCGTCATCCTTTGAAAACGGATGGGCAGTTTTCTGGTTGTTTGCTGATGTTATGTTGCAAAAAAGAGACGATTCCTATGATGCAATTTGGTTTCGTAATGACAAATTGAGAGATGGAAAAAAGGGGGTGCTATTCGACATATCAAACACAATAGATTGCAGGAAAGATTGGACGAATAAAAAGCAAACCCCATCCATATAATACTTAAAAACCTTTTATTTCGCTCAGTCTTACCTTCGCAATACCTATTTATTTAAAAATAGTATTTTGCCAAACTAACTGTAGGTTGGGGATGTGATATATATAAAATAAATTCTAATGACAACACAGGTCATAAGGATCATATATTAGCAGTGGTGTCTCCCACCCAACGAACTGGTTAGTTGCAGTTCCATCGAGTGGCAGGAATGCAATATATAATATATAATACACAATATATAATAAAACTTTAGCAATTCATGTGAATTAAAAAAAATGGTTTTAAGAATCTTAATTAATTTGAACGGTAAGTTTAATAAATGGAAAGTAAATCACACCGGGGCTAAACGACGTGATGAAACTAAACCGATTTGACACCACTATAAAGGATTACCGTCACTAAATGTGCGCAGGTCACTTTCAGATATCAGGGCGCACACGCAAATTTATTTATAGGGTGCCATGCGTGCCTTTTAACCTCCACCCGGCCACTGGCATTGAACATCTCAGGTTGTGAGCGCTCTGGCTCGAAGGATTGCATTGTTTACTAACTAGTACAATAAAACACAGACGGAGATTCTTTGAAGTGCAACCCGTCGAAGTGGCAGGAACACAGTTTATTGTAAGAAAAACGTCTTTGCATACAATTTGTCTTCTCACTAATACGACCGAACTATCTCACGTCCGACTGACTACTTAGGGAAATGGAGATGAACAATGAATGGTGGAGATAGTGACGTTGCAAATTAACTTCGAGGAGATTACGCGTCCGTTGAAAAATGTGCTCTTCCTTTCCGGTTATTCGGACTGTGTATATGAATTTTCTCTGGAAGAGGGCATGAGATGGCATTAATACCATGTTTTTTTCTGACAAATGTCAATTAATATGTAAGTAATCCCTACAGTTTCCTAAAGTCAATTTTGTGAATTGATAAAATTTAACCAAGTTTATGTAGAAAAATATATGTTTATATTTCTCAGACTTAAGCAGTGCAGTACTCTGAATTTATGTACCCAGCTCCCTTATATTGTAAAGTAATATTTACATAATGTCTCATCAAAACTCGTCCTCAGGAAGGGTGTGCGCTCGATGAAAGGTCAAATACCTACGTGATATCAAAGAAACACATCGTAACACTTTTTAAATGTTAAAAATTAAATCAAAAATACAATTGATCGGAAAGTAATATTTGTTTACTTAACTCCTATGTTCCATACTAACAATTATTTCTTTTATATTGTTTTTAATGAAATAATAATGAAACTACAGTTTCAATATGGACAAGAAACGCATTCGAATGTAATTCAAATAAACAAGTGCGTCGGAATTTAGAGCTTTCCAAACAGGATACTGGTAATAGCCACGATACTAATTGAGGAATACTCTTTTTTTGAAATCTTAAGGTTCTTCAGAAATAACGTGGATAGATAATTAAGATTTATAAAAAATTTATGGCAATGTCCAGTGGAGACGCTATCAGCATTACTTTTCTTAGTAATACGCACTGGAAACTGCAAAGAAATATGTTTCCAAATATTAATGATATTACATGCCTAGAATCTATTCACAAAGATATAAGACGGTATGGAGAAGGATTCTCGCGAACATGTTCAAGACTGCACACAATTCTGGACATGTGTAATCGCCTGTTGAGATCTTCTGTTCCTTTCATTTCCAGCTTGAGGAATGTACCCAAAAGAAAGTTAAGGGAGAAACCGAAGAAAGAAATGTGCCCTAGTGAAAAATGTGCTCTTCCTTTCCAGTTATTCGGAATCTGTATATGAATTTTCTCTGGTAGAGGGCATGAGATGGCATTAATACCATGCTTCTTTATGTCAAATGTTGTCAATTAATATGTAGGTAATCCCTACAGTTTTCTCAAGTCAATTTTGTGAATTGATAAAATTTAAACAAGTTTATGTAGAAAAATATTTATTTATATTTCACAAAATTAAGCAGTGCATTATTCTGAATTTATGTACCCAGCTCTCTTACATTATAAAGATAATCCAAATTAATTTTGGCCGTCGTAGAAAACATACTATAGCTCTGAGGTTTTGGCCATGAAATCGCCAAAACTCACCATTGTGGGCCACTGTGCTTCTCGCGCTCCAAAATCCTCGCCCCAATCGCAAAGTTCATGAGCTCTGTCACGTCTGTAACGCAGCGCCTCTGATTGGCACGTTCGGCGCGTTCCCTGAGACTTCTATCAACCTATCTCTCTAATTGGGTCGAAACAATCCCAATCTTTACATTCCCTATCTCTAATTGGTTGTCCTGCGTGGACGCGTGGTGCCTACGTGAGGTGGCGCACAGCTGCACCCTGTCCGCCGCCGCCTGATGGTTTTATGGCTTAGGGATCGGCTGGCGGGCTGCTACTGGGTCACTTAATGTGACTGTTCTGGCGTCAATCTCACATGGGACGATGCAGGTGGTCGGAGGGTTTGTGCCGCCCTCGACGGGCGCCGCTCGATGTAGGTCCCTGAGACGAGTCCTTTTGTGAAGGTGGCGAGTGGCCAGGATGTGCCCGCGCCCTGAAACGCACGCGGCCGTAGCTCATTGTTGTGAACAGCGCCCCACGCTGGGTACTTAATTGGCGTGTCGCAAGAGTCGAGACATTTGAGAGTACGGTAGAGCATTGAATATGTCGTGTGAAGTGCGAGCGACAGAAATACCAGCGACATGGAATTCTTTTTACAACGGCAAAGTTTACACAGTACACTCACGTGCACATTTTCATGCAGTAAACCTAACATCAAATGAAAATAAATTCCCCAAACATAGTCAATGCTATCAATATCGTCATGAAAATAAATAATAAAATAAATACATACTGCATAATTTTTAGAAAAGCCTTAATATGTCTGTAACATGTTATTAGTTACATGTAACTTCAGCTTCGGGGTCAATGACCCCATCTCGATAGCATTTTAGTTTAGTTTCCCTGATTCATTGAGCAAATGCTGAGATAGCTTTCGATTTGCTTCTGGACTTAATTGTAGCTTCACTATGCGCACGTTTTATTGAGCGTTTCCCCGTCGAGGTGGGTTGGTCCACGTCCTGACGGGGGGATACAGAGAGGGCTCTCAAGTATTCCTTTCCTTCACAAGTCATTTTCCTTCTCCCCATTGTACATTCTCATTCTTCTATACCATCGTGTCTTTTCTTCTCGTTCTTCTATTTTCCTGACTCCCTCTGTATGCTGAACGCCCACCCATGTGTTTGTCGCGCATGGCGACCCGTGTCGGAGGGAATGTATGTCCTGGCGGTTGAGGGGCCTGTCTGTTTCCCAATTACTCTCCTCGTGCTACTTTTTTCTTGGCATCCAGGGATACGTGCTCTTACGTATTTTGGGGAACATTCCTTGTAGGTGTCAATACACTTGCTTTGGCTACGGACTCTTCTAGACGGGCGGTCGGGAGCTAACCCACTCCCGATCAACCGACTTGGACTAGGTCTTGTACTGAACTCCAGGGTGAGCGGGGGGATCCACGGCGGTGCAGCGCTGTGGTAACCCCCCTCTATATCCCCGTGGCAACCCTGGCACTCCGAAGGAGTGTCCCCTTGTTGGGCTCCGTGGTGGGTGGGCACCACGGGGATGAATCTGATATCCTCTTAATCGATAAAAAACCTACCCCCACCCTCTTCCAGAAGGAAGAGGAGACTTGTTGGTGAAACAGTTAATCCTGAGAGTTTTTTTCTGTAATGAAACTGACAGACCTACTAAGCCCCGCTTTCTCATCATGTCATGTAAAAGAGAATGAAACTATGAAGAGTGTCAGCCTAATCAAACTTACCAGGGAAATCGAAACGTTTGGCAAATTTCAGTCGGTGTACCGTCACAGAAACGGCACAATCCTTTTTGAATGTCGCTCTGACGAACAGATCAGCAAGATCACTGACCTCAAAGAAATAGCCGGCCTCCAGGTGCATGTGTCCGCCCACCCGACCTTAAACCTCTGCAAGGGTGTGGTAAATCACGAGGACTTCTCTACCGAATCGGAAGAAAATTTGAAAGCCTTCTTCGAGCCATATGGTGTGTCAGAGATTTACAGGATTCAGCGGAGAGTAAATGGGTACTCACTCCTACCTGAACTCTGATACTGACCTTCGACCGTCCATCTCTACCAGAGAAGATATCTTCTAGCTTCTATAATCTCCGTGTAAGGTAGTATGTTCCAAACCCTCTGCGCTGCTTTAAATGCCAGAGGTTTGGCCATACGCAACCTCGCTGCATGAGCGCCGCAGTCTGCGTGCACTGTGGAAGGGAGGCTTGTAATGACTAACTGCTCCGCAGAGGCAAAGTGCGTAACTGTTGTGGAAAACATCCATCTAATTCCAACCAGTGCCCCATTTTCTTAAGAGAAAGAAATCCAGAAAATCAGGGTCTCTGAAAAAGTTTCCTTTCCAGAGGCACGACGCCGTTACCAGACGCGAAACCCCGTGGACATGGCCCGAAGTTTCACTGACACCGTGAGTCAACATAAAGTAAATTCTCAAACCCAAATGCCCTCAGCCTCCACTTTGCGCGATGCTGCCTGCCAGGTGTCCTTTGATATCGGCAGAGATGCCTATCCCAAATATCTTGTCCAGTCTGAAACAAAAATGGAAACAAAAACCATTAATATTTCAACAATCATCAAAGAAGAAAAAGAAACCCGATACATAACCCACCCTAGAACCAAAAACCTAAGAACTAGAAACTATGGCTCTCCTCTCATAGAACTTTAATGGCTTTCGTACCCGTTTGGACGAATTAAAGTTAATAATGTCTATACATAGACCCGTGGTTATCTGCCTGCAGGAAACACATCTCCGTTCTGAGCACTCCCTCTCTCTACGCGGCTTTTGCTGCTGCACGCAAGACGTAGGCGATGGCCTCCGCGCCCATGGCGGAGTCGCCACGTTTATCACAGACTCATTGATATCGAAAGAAATAGACATACGAACCACTCTGCACATATCTTGCGTTCGTGTGAGTTTCCGAACTATTTCTGTTGCCATTTTCAGCGTTTATATCCCGCCCGGACAAGTCGTGTCACAGAAAGAACTGGAAGATGTGATCTCTCAGGTGCCTTCACCTTTTCTTATTGTGGGGGACTTCAACGCCCACAACCGTTCCTAGGGTGGCACAAGGTCGTGCACGAGAGGCAGGTTGCTTGAAAATATCATAGATAACCAAAACTTAATTCTCCTAAATTCTGGCGAAAGCACACACTTTTCCGTAGCTTCTAACACATTCTCGTCCGTGGACCTAGCTCTCTGTAGTCCCTCGGTTTCCACAATCTTCGAGTGAACTGTCCTTGGCGACCTGCATTGCAGTGACCATTTTCCCATTCGGGTCAACCTCGATATTCCCGATCTGAACGTTGCTCGCCCTCCTCGGTGGCTAATCCACCGAGCTGAGCGGGAAACAATCAAGAAAGAATTACGAATAACAGAAAACTGCTCGAACGACATCGATGCTATGGTTGCCCATTTTAATAACGCCGTCCTTCATGCGGCCTCATTTGCCATCCCAAAGTCGTCGGGCCATGCACGACACCCCCCTGTGCCATGGTGGAACGATGATTGTGCCACCGCGGTCCGGGATCGAAAGAGGGCATTGGCAAAACTTAGTAGGTTCCCAACCATGGAAAACCTAATAAACTATAAAAGATCCCGAGCCAGAGCTAGATTAACGATACGGGAAAGTAAGGCTGCGTCCTGGAGAGCCTACATCTCGTCACTCTTTTTCCGTTTATCCCCTAAACTTGTATGGAGAAAGGTCCGACAGATCGGTGGAAGACTCCCTTCGCCGTCTATTTCAGGGCTTATGGTAAATGGCAATCTCCTAACCTCTCCACAAGAAATTGTTGAAGAAATGGCCTCTCATTACGAACAAATCTCCAGCTCCGTACACTATCCTTCTGGATTTCAAAAAAACGAAAAGAAAAAAGGAAAACTGTAAATTAGACTTGTCGAGTCGCGTGGAGGAAGATTACAATGCCTTTTTCTCCATGGACGAACTCTCCTGTACCCTCGCTTGTGTGAAAGATTCTGCTCCAGGATCAGACCAGATACATAACCAAATGTTGAAACACCTACCTGAAAACGCTCGTTCTTTTCTCCTCGGCATTTTCAACAAGAATTTCGCTGAACATGCTATACCAAGGATTAGGCGTGAGGCCATCGTTCTCCCAATCCCTAAAGAAGGAAAGTACAGAACAACCCCCTTAAGTTACCGTCGAATCTCGCTCACAAGCTGTGTGTGTGAGAGCTTTTAGAGCGAATGGTAAATACACGTCTGGTCTGGCTCCTGGAATAAAATAACCTATTTACACCTCTACAATGTGGCTCCAGGAAGCACAGGTCAACCATGGACCACTTAGTCACCCTCGCTACGCAGATTTCCACTTCTTTCGTGCTACGTCAGCACCTGGTAGCAATTTTCTTCGATATAGAGAAAGCGTATGGCACCACCTGGAGGTACGGTATTCTTCGCACCTTGCATTCTTGGGGCCTTAGGGGACGGCTCCCTTTGTTTCTAGTAGGTTTTCTTTCATCAAGATCTTTCCGCGTCCGCCTTGGCGACGTGTTATCCTCTAGTCACCAGTTAGAAAACGGTGTTACCCAGGGATCGATTTTGAGCGTCACTCTGTTTGCCATTGCTATCAATTATTGCAATTGCAATTAATTTGCAATTGCATCAGTTATCCGGGATCCTGTTAAAGCATCACTGTTCGTTGACGACTTTGTAATTTTTTGCTCCTCCAAGAGCGTGCAAGTTATTGAGAAGCAACTACAACTTGTGCTCAACAAACTGCAGGAATGGAGTGAAGAAACAGGATTTAAGTTCTGTATCTCAAGAACCACTTGCATGCACTTTTGCAGAATCCATCACTTCCATAATCAATCCGAAATTTTTCTTGGAGGACAGCAGCTTCCATTCGTTGAATCCGCAACCTTCCTTGGGCTCACATTCGACAAGAGTCTAACCTGGCAAAAACACCTCCGTAAACTACAGGACCGATGTGTATCACCTATGAATCTCCTTCGCACTCTTACTGGTAGCTCTTGGAGGCAGACTGTGTTTGTCTTCTGCGTTTTTATAGGGCTCTCATCCGCCCTATCTTGGATTACGGATGCATAGTGAATGGGTCAGCGTCTCCATCAACCCTCCGGCCATTAAATACTATACACAATGCTGGCACAAGGATTAGTACAGGCGCCTACCGCACAAGTCGCATCGAATGCCTCTTGGCCGATGCTGGAGAACCATCTCTGAGCCGAAGGCGGGATATTCTGATTGCCTTCTATGGCGCGAAATTATCCAATGTTGATACTCTCTCGCGTCAAGGAGTTCTCCATCCAACCCACTTGACTTCATATGCGCTTAGGCCGTCATTACTCCATCCCCTGGTGGTCCGCCTCCGCATGCTCTTACAGAAGCTTCATATAAAACTACTCAAATATGTGAAACCCCCCCGAAACCTTGTTTCCCCTTGGAAACTACACCGGCTGATAATAGATCTTAGACTGTAAACTTCCTAAATTCTTAACTCCTCCCAGTACATTCTTATCGGAATTTGATGCGATAAAATCTACGTATCCTTGCCATTACTTCATTTACACCGATGTTTCCTCTCAAATCGGCAAAGTCGGATGTGCCTTCTACTGCAGTAGAACCATGCAAGGTTTTCGATTAGACTCTTCGTGCAGCGTCTATACCGCAGAGAAGTATACGCTCTTGGTGGCACTTAAATTTGCTGAATCGATGGCATTAAAGAAAGTAGTGATCTGCAGTAATTCCAAAAGCTCTCTTGAATCCATTTCTTCCTTCTCGTCTTGGGACCCACTGACGACCATCCAAGACCAAATCCATCATCTATTGTTCCGCCACTATTTTTTAGTCTTTTGTTGGGTCCCTGGACACGTGGGAATAAGTGGAAATGAACTAGCTGACCAGGCGGCAAAGTCTGCCTCGAAGAAAAGATAATTAGACATCGTCACAGTCCGCACGGAAGACACTAAGCTCTTTATAAAACGCTCTATCCGCAGTGAATGGCAAAAAGAGTGGCATAACTCAGATTTTAAGCTCACGAGAATGAAGGATTTCATAAATCCTTGGTCTTCCTCATCTCGTGATGCTCGGCGAGAGGAGATCTTTTTAACACGCCTCCGAATCGGTCACTGCCATTTCTCCCACGGTTATCTCCTCCACGGGGACCCACCCCCTATATGCGCATACTGCAAAATAGATCTTAACGTGGAGCATGTTCTCCTACACCGTGTTAAGATAAGAGAGAGCCGTCGAAGGCCACGACCTTGCTAGCTCCCTTGCGGAGATTCTTAGAAATGTCGAATCTTGTCTTTGCAAGCTTTTTGGCTTTTTGCGAGAGACTAGCTTGTACAGCCTTATCCGAGAGAAGATGATAATGCCAATTATTGGCTTTTAGCCCGACAGTTTAAACAAAAAAATATCTGGCAATTTTCTGCCAAACCCTTTTATTAGGATACTTTCCTTTTTAGTTTTACTTTGCTTTATATTTAAAGATTTAAAAGTTTTTTTGTTAGCTTGGCACTGCAATAATATGCAGTGGTCTTAAAATAATTTGACACGGACGCAAATGACCTTAGCCGTTGAAGCGCTCTTAAACTCAATCAATCAATTGAGCGTTTCTTTTGCTTGAAGTGGTAGAATAGCTTAGGGATAGTTTCTATTCAGTTTACAATACAGAAAAATCAAATCTGCAGTTCGTTTACTGTTGCAAATAAGTTTTCTATAACTCGAAAATAAAATATCTAGTTTGTGAAATGTTAATCTTTCGCTTTTTTAAATGTATTATTATTATTATTGCATTATTTTATTATTATTAATACTATTATATTTTTATCTTTCAATTATTAATAGTTAAATTCTTGGGAAGGGATTCTGAAACTCAAGAAACCGTGCGCAGATGATTTTTTCCTTCTTCCGTCACATAGAGTGTCACACACTGAGTTTTTTACTGTTTTTGACTAAATAAATAAATAAACTGAATGTGTAGCTGATTTCGCGGATTTAAAAATGCCGTTATGCCAGAAGAAGACAGAAAATTGGTATTCCCTCGCGGTGCAACGCCGCCCAGGCCAGCGCTCTGCTGTGCTCTGCACTCTTAGCTTGTGGCTCCGTCCGGCCCATTGGGAAGCAGAGTTGAGCGGTCCAGAGTAAACGCAGATAAAGACGAGCGTGACATGAGTGCGGTAGTTCAACACTTCAATACCGCGTCTGGAAGTTAGCATCTGCGGAAAATTAGGACGATGCATTGAATTTATACGATTGTAATTACCAATAGCAATAGAGAGTTTTGTAAAATGGATTTTGGGCAAAGATTTTGTTGGTGCATGATGCAGTGAAATGTTAACAAATTTTTCAAAGCAAACTTTTTTTTTTCAATAAGCAGACTTTTTCTTTTTAGCTCTTTTAAAAGGCGCGGTATCGGCGCAGACACTGATTAAATAATTTTACATTTAATCGTAATTCATGGCATTCTTCTGAAGTTTTCGAAGTAACTCCACGAGTACTTAGTGAGTGTACCCAGCGCAAGAATTTTTTGATTCACTGATAATCTTTAGTTAAAGTGTGAATAAAATATATAACGTTCGCAGAAGCAGTATTATCAGTATTTGCATCCAAACAGATTGAAAAATAAGTTTTCATTATTTACACTCCCGCGTACTACATCCCAATGTAAGGAATCAAATAAAATCCTCAAAAAATTGACAGAAAACAATTTTTAATGAAATTTGTTAAACAAGAAAAGATATTTAAATAAGGCCATGTTCAATTTTTAGGAAATATGAGTGATTTTCCGTTATTTTGCGTGAACTACGCAATTTGTAAATTTAAAAAAATTATGTTTCCAAAAACGGCTGCAAACTTTTTCTCTCAGTTTTTCCGCGTATCTAGCGAAGTGCGGTAATGAAAGGAGTGTTGGTCTCATTTCCACCAAACTCTCTATTTTCAAATATTGCAAAAATCGACATTCAGAATTCGTATATCCCATGGTGCGTTGGAATCGCAAGGAAATAGATTTAATTTTGAACAGAATAACGGTTTTACTTTAAGATCGCTAATTACATTTTGATCGCTAATTATGGTGGTTCTCTCCATTGTAATCGAGGCAGTCTTGTGTGTTATTATTTTTTACTTATTTGCTTAGTTTGCTTGTTTGCTTGTTTGCTTGTTTGCTTGTTTGCTTGTTTGCTTGTTTGCTTGTTTGCTTGTTTGCTTGTTTGCTTGTTTGCTTGTTTGCTTGTTTGCTTGTTTGCTTGTTTGCTTGTTTGCTTGTTTGCTTGTTTGCTTGCTTGCTTTGCTTGCTTGCTTGCTTGCTTGCTTGCTTGCTTGTTTGCTTGTTTGCTTGTTTGCTTGTTTGCTTGTTTGCTTGTTTGCTTGTTTGCTTGTTTGCTTGTTTGCTTGTTTGCTTGTTTGCTTGTTTGCTTGTTTGCTTGTTTGCTTGTTTGCTTGTTTGCTTGTTTGCTTGTTTGCTTATTTGCTTATTTGATTTGCTTTTGCTGATTTGCTGATTTGCTGATTGGCTTATTTGCTGATTGGCTTATTGGCTGATTGGCTTATTGGCTTATTGGCTTATTGGCTGATTGGCTTTTTCGCTTATTGGCTTTTTCGCTTATTGGCTGATTGGCTTTTTCGCTTATTGGCTTATTGGCTTATTCGCTTATTCACTTATTCACTTATTTACTTATTTATTTATTTGCTTACGTCAAAAACACTTAAAAACTGTGTATGACATGCTATGGGGTGATGTGAATATTGTGCACGTTTTCAAAATTCTTTGATCCCTACACTAAGCCATATACTACTTGAATTTTGAATACAGAAGGAAAAAAGAAAAACAACCGCTCCGATGTAATAAAATCTATTTTCAAAAATAAATCAGCAATAAATTTTGGGCTCTTGTCCATTATATCCTTCGTCAAGGAATAATACTTCCTGCCGAAACAACATGGTAACGATAATTTGTATAACTATATTTCTAAGTGAATTCTAGAAGTCGTTCACAAATAGTGAAGTTACATTTATGTCCAGACGCGAAACAAGGGGCCATCTCAGAATTTGCTCAATGGATCAGGTAAACTGGACGAAAAATCTGACGTCAAGGCGTCATTGAACTGGAGACTGCAGTACAATACTTCTTACAGGTGTTTACATTTATACAGTTCAAATAGTAAATAATGCATTAAATATCACTGTTAAATCTAATGTTACTTTCCTCGTGATGTTCAGTGTAGTCTCTGTATAGAAATAGTTATGTAACAGAAACGAATTCACTTGGGATTTAATCTTTACTATCGAATTTAACCATTTAATGTCATCTGGCAAAGTGTTGTAAAATAATGAAGATGTATTGTATGTGAATTTTCGTAATGAGCTGTTGATACTGCAATATAAAATTACAAAGTTATTCGCGAAATAGTTACTTACATTATTACATTCATTGAGAACACGGATGACAAGAACATATTTACACTTACACAAATCTCTCGTGAATGCACAGACAGAAAATTACTGTTGGCCTTGCCCATCGGAGAGACTGCAATGGCACTCTTCAAAGCGACTCCAGGGAACGAACCATGCCGTCTTATGTAGTAGAAACACAAGTAGTGCGAGAAGTTAACTGAAATTTCTAATTCATGGTATTATCTATGATTATTAAAAAATAACTAGCTGATCCTCTGAGATTTCATGCCAGAAAAGAAAGAACTGTAGAAAAAATTACAATTAACTACACTCCATTTGCACTATTTGGAAAATTTTTCAAAACTTAATTATATCCTGCTCAGCACTGTAACGTTAATGCACAACTTGTGTTTAAAAACACTGAAGTTCTTGTAAACGGACACTTGTGCCAGATAATTACTGAATATTGCGTTTATTTATTTACATTCACCAAACTTCGCTTTTAAATGCACTCTAGAAAACACTCACAAAGTTCCTCCAACAACTATACCTCTCAATGCGAGATATATCCTTTTTTTGTAATTATTCTGTAGTCGGTTTCGCAGATGATCTAATCAACAAATGACGACTGCTAAACGTTCACTCGGTTAATTGTAATCAGCGTGATTTGACTTTATTTTTAGTGTTTCATGTTTTTGATACTAAACCAGTTGATAAGAACAAGTGGTCACGTGTCCAAAGCTCTTTTTTTCCTTGACTTATTGTTTTAAATATCCATATTACGTCGAAATTTGTCGGTTTTCTAGCAAATTATTTGCCAATTTTCTTTTTAGTATATCTACGATAAAAATCATAATGATGCATGATTTTTTTATATATTAAGATATTTACAAAATTTACAAAGTAACAATAAAATGTCGCAACATTCAATTAAGAAGATGTAAACAATTTTGAAAAATAGAAATGCACCTCCTGTATTAAAACTTCGTACAAATTAAAGCGTGCTAAATAAGTATCTGTTAAGTAGCTGCTGAGGCAGGTTTAGGAACTTTGGAGCTCTTAAAGACAAAATTGTAATGGAACCTCTCCTGGAAGAAAATCCTCCAGATTTACAATAAATACTAACTGTAATAGAAAAACTTAGCTTTTAAATTTTGTAGTTCATAGCTAGTTGACTGACCATTGTTTCACATTACAAACATTTACACCTTTTTTTTAAATAGTATGTTATAATTACTTTTTTGAGGCGCGTTGCCAACCATAGACGGTAGTCATTAAGCAACTGCTGGTTTTACTTGCAGGGTATCTAAGCATTTGAGTAGCTGTGTTCCCGAACTGCCATTAAATGGACGGTATTATTCATCAACCGGCTAAGCGTCATTTAAAAAAAATAATGAGATTCTGACCCCATCGTTTGCATTGAAACATGGACTAAGTGTACGCAAACGTTTGGCGCTCAATCTGTAAAAAGAGCCTTGTAATTAATGAAAACTCTAAACGCCATCAGGTACATCAGGGATTTTGTTTCGCAACAACCGGCTATAAACCCAGATCTCCGTAACTGCTGTAATTAATTTCGCATTATGCAGGTGAGCGCCAGATATTCTTACTCTCATATTGGTGCAGTTCGGCGCTTCAGTGAACAGGGAAGATCTCTGCGCCCCAGCCAGCATGAACGGAGATGACCTTCTTTTGTATCGTGGCGAACGTTATGAAGGTCATGGGAGACCTCTGAAAGATGCGACGTGGGCGCGTGATATCGCCTGCTTGACGTGTCATTACCAACTTCCTTCCTAAGTAGTCGTCTGTTCTATGAGCATCATGTACAGTGCGCAGTATATACAGTATTGTCATTTAAGTGATTATCAAGTCAGAAATAATTATATTACAGTGTCTAGAAATGAGAATGTAAAAAACAATTGAGCACGATTATCTCAAAACTTTCAATATATGTCGCATAGCCGGTTAATGCATATCAACGTCCAAATATGAGTCATCTTCCAAGTGACCGAGAGGTGTGACTCTGCACTCGTTAAGGGTATGTTTTACGAGCCCCCTTTCCCCAGTAGGCCTATGGCTCGCATAAATCTTTCTTGTCTCTTTTACTAAATTTTGAATTTTGTTACCTAATAAAACCAAAGAAAACGCGCGATAATCTTAAAGACCGATGTTGTGTGTGTAAAAAAAAGAAAAAAAAGCAGCCTTTGTGTTTTGATACTATTTTTTTCTACTCGAAAATAATTAATTGAATTTCCATTTGGTCTGTTTTTTAATGAATATGGGATGATGTTATGCATGTGGTAAGCCAAAAGTTTCCTAAGTGAAATAGAGACAAGAAAGATTCAAAATTTTAAGAATTTTTCAGAAATTTTGACAAAAAGCAGAAACCGAAAAATTAAATTTTGAAGAAATGTTTAAAAATTTTGATAAAAAAGAATCCGAAAACATTATTTAAAAAATACAAAAATCTAAGACAGTTTTGAAAATGATGGTGTGTGTTCATCATGGCGCTCCCTGCAACACAGAAAAATTTGTTATCATTATGATAAACAAAGATATTGGTAATTTGGTGGAATCTTTAGCGAGGAGGAGCCACTGAAAAGGTGGAGATGACGAGACAATTTATCCGAAATGAAAAGAAAACACTTATCTCCGGTCATCGTCACTATCATCGTCGTCGTCGTCGCCCTCGTCGAAGTAACCGGAGCTGTTTTCCAATACGGCATCCCACAGGCGACATAGATCTGGGCCGACGATGGTGTCAATATTTACCTGAAATGCGCATTCGATAGTACAAATTAAACTGTGTGTGCACGGGAGTCTCTGACACAATTCGTTTTATTTGAATTCAATTTAAATTTATGTGGCGGCAATAAAAAGTAAATACAAGTAAGTGACGTATTATGGCGGTACAAATATTGCCTTCTCCATCTTGATTCACTAAAATCCCTACCCATCCTCTTTGATCTCATTTAATACAAAAGGTATTTGCAACAGCAAAAAATCATATTTTATTTTATTGTATTACTGACGAAATAATAAAATATTGCCATAATCCTCTTGTATCTAACAAAAACAGAATTCAACGAAACACATTTAGTGACGCTCAAGGACGTCTGATAGATACAAAGGGGCCATCTCAGTTTTTGCTGAAAGAATCACGGAAACTGGGCGAACAAGTGTGTACCTCGCCGAAATTATAGTAATTGAATCGGCACTTTTATTTGATTTATTGTAGCGGGGGAGAGGTTTTCAAACATGACAGGGTCTGACGCCGCTGTACGAGAATTCAATAATATACTCCGACAGCAAACTTAGTAGACGACTACGGTCATAGAGACGGTGGTGGTGGCGACAGAACAGTAGTGGGGAACGTATATTTTGTGAGTCCTTTTCGATGGATCCGGAAATGCAGACATTACAGTCACGCGGCAATTCGTGAGCATCTTCAGAATATTCCTTTTCACGCTTCTGTATGTTTAACTATACGGCGGCATAGCTTGTAATCGATTCACTGTCTGAATGTTATAACAGGAATAAATATTTTTATAATACATAAAAACTCAATGTGTCTTAAGTAGAAAAAATGAAATTAGGATAAAAGTTCTGGGAGTATTGGAAACAATTTGGGACATATCCCCACTCCCCTGTCCGTGACGTTCGTGGTTATCTGACAGAAAAATACAAAAAAAGTTGAATTGTCATACTAACTTGGTCTTTGTAAAGAAGAAATGTTGGGATGGTATCTATTTCTTCATTCCTGGCTGTTTGGCCGCAAACGTCTATGTCCACAGATAGAAATACTGTGGCCCAGCATCTTTTAGCAAGTTTACGATAGCTACGTTGTATTGCTAAACATGGTCCACTCCTGCAGGAAAAAAACAAGTGATGAATAAAAAAATATGCCCAGTCCATGTCAACGCACATTAACGTAACATCGTATTTTATTAACAATCAATGGATTTAATTCCTGAAATTTTCTAATCTACACCTGAAAATTGAATGCATTTAGGTCACAGTTGTTTTACTATTATTTTACATTTTATTAACTTTCTGTTATCTTATTCGTGAGATCAAGCTCGGAAGATTTAAGCATACTGATGACCATTGGGGACTAAATAATGATGGACTATTTTCCACATTACATTTTACATAAGTTAACGGACTAAGATAATTTTATATTATCTCTTGGAATTAAAATGAAAATAGAAATTAAACAAATAATTTTAACATAATGTAATACCTTCCCTATTTCAATTTAATTTAGCGAATTTATTTACGAAATACTTATTGATACAGAAGAGGAGACAGAAGTTGGCCTTTCGCCATACGAGGATCATATGAGAATGCATTTCGCT
The DNA here is from genome assembly GCA_011170035.1 of Teleogryllus occipitalis. NCBI lineage: Eukaryota > Metazoa > Arthropoda > Insecta > Orthoptera > Gryllidae > Teleogryllus > Teleogryllus occipitalis. The sequence continues at coordinate 174,173 of BLKR01001715.1, read as the reverse complement.
TACGTTCATGTAGTTAGTTTAGATTCCTGAGTATTCGACAATTCGTTCTTCCAGAGGGTTTACTCTCGATGAATTGCTCTCAATACTTCAGGAGGAGGATGCTGATAACAAGGACAAATTATCACATGAAGTGGACAACGCAATAATGACCTCAGTGAATGCTACTGGAGATGTCACGGATGAGGACTCTGGAGACGAGGACAGTTTCACCCAACAATCTTCTGGATGCAGATGAATGCTGGAACGGGCTTATTCAATATAAATAATTATAATGCAATTGACTGTTGTAGAGACACTTCGCACAAACAGTGGTTATTCATTCTGTCTTGCAATGAACGTGAGTGCAAATTCTCAAACGAAACGTCTCAGTGTATACGACGACAATTTTTTTTAAATGAAATAAAGTATAATAAAAATGTTAATTGAAAGGGAGTGGCCAATTCAAGCGATTTTAACCAAGAATTGCTAATTGAAATATTTTTGTACTTTTTTCATGTAATAGATTTATTGATAGAATGTACTAATAGGCATATGGCTAGAAAAAATAGGTGATGGTAGTGAAGAAGAAAAAGAAGAGATAAGCTTTTTAGGAATTTTTTGTTGAGTGGGTACTATCAGGTTTCAAAAATAAGACTTTATTCAGAAAATCTAAAGCCACCTGCAATGAAGCTGTCGCAATGGCTAGAGATAGATTCGAATTCAAAATGTCAAATATTCATTGTTGTAGTAATCTAGTTTGAGAAAAGGATGTCTGAATTGTGTGAGACTATATTGTGAGATATCACTAATATGTTAACCTCACAACAGACTTCAATTATTAGTTCATGTAACCAAGTGTGGTGGCAAAGGGTACCCCCGGAAAAGATAGTTCCTCTAAACCAAATGACATGTGAGTGATTACATTATAATTCTAACATAATAAAATTTTTGAAAGGTTTCATGTCTCTCACCACCCACACCCCTGTACAACCAAGAACATTTTTTAATTTTAGTTTTTTTCGGCAGCTTAATACTATTTTATGTGACTGAAAACATATGATAAATAAGGCAACAATTTATACTATCAGAAAAATATTTTTTCATATTTTCTCAGACCTAAATTCAAAGAAAATTTTTTTTAGAAAAAATATCAGAAAATTTCGTTGTCTTAGAGCCAGGGAACAGAATGAAAAAATCTCAAACGCTCCTCTTAAAACACACATTCTTCTAAAAAAATTTCAGATTTTTCTAACAAATGCGCTGCAGAAAAAAACATTTTCTTGCCTTTAAATCACTTTGACTTCAAATATACTTTGAAAATGACTGCAACAAGGGTGCATTTTTATAGGAATTATTATAAATTTGTAAACATTGTTTTAGCACCCAGTATTATTTTTTTAAAATTTAGATACAAATTATCATTTTTTTAAATATTTCTAATCCTTTGCGTATCATACGATAAGGATTATCCTTAGTACATTTGCAAAATACATTGTACATTGCAAAATACTAAAACTTTATGGCATTGATATTTTGATGTGAACAGAATGAAACAAAAGAGATGAAACATTTGTTGATTACCAATGCAAATTCAAATAATATATTATACAATGATAACAGAAATATTGATTTAAAAAAACATTTTTCGTATTTACCTAGTCTCTCCGTAGTTTGCGGGAGCTCCCTTTTCTGTATTGATTGCATTTTAGACTAATTATATGTTCCAACTAATGAACTACTTACAAACATGAATTACTCTACTTTTGCAGATATGCTTACAAAAATTTACAAACATTACATGTGCATTATTTTCCAACACTTTGTCAGATGACATTAAACGATTAAATTCGATAGAAAAGTTTAAATCCCAAGAAAATCGTTTCTGCGGCAAAACTATTTCTATGCAATTAGAAACTATACTGAGCATCAAATGGAAAGTAACATTAATTTTAACAGTAATATTTAATGTATTATTTACCATTTGGACTGTATAATTCTAAACAAGCTGTGAAGTATTGTATTGCAGATTCCGGGTAAATGACTCACATCTCGATCAGGTTTTTCGTCCAGTTTCCCTGATCCTCTGACCAAATGATGAGTTGGCAGTGCCTGACCTTGATTTATGTGAACACTAGGCCGTCAAATGTTTTAGTGATTTTTTTACTTTCTCGTATACGTAGTATAGAGGAAGTTATGTATTGCTACGCAAAAAAACGGCGGTTTTTCGGCCGAAAAAAAATAATTATCGGGCCCCGATAACGAAAAAGTGGATAAATCCAGTTGTTAACTTAAGAAAAAAACTCTAATACGTGATGTAGTAGTAATCCCTGTATTGTGGATCCATCATACTGAAAAATCAATTGACGGAAAAACGTCCCGTCCTTCCGTCAACACTTCTAGCACCTAATCCATACGTAGGTTTTTTTCCAAGTTGAATTGATTTTCTTATTTTTTCGTGTTTCCGGGCGCGTCAACTGCTTTAGGCATTAGTCCCGTTAGTGTAGTGCATGTTTTTTCTCGGGAGATGGCAGTGATCTTATGATGAAATTAAACAATTAAAATTGGTACACAAATTTAAATTAGAAGTAAAATCTTTTCTGCTGCAAAACTGCTTCTATACAATTAGAGACTATACTGATCGCCAAAAAGAAACATAATGTTTACTTTAACAAAAACAAGATATAGTATAATGAATTAGTTTACATTTGCATTGTATAATTTTAAAAAAAGACTCAATATGCCTGTAACAAATAATGTACTTCGGGGTCAATGACCCCCATCTCGATCAGGTTTTTGTCCAGTTTCCCTGATCCATTGAGCAAATGCTGAGATGGCCCCTTGATTTGCTTCTGGACGTAAATGTAGCTTCACTATGCGCACGTTTTGTTGAACTTTCCTTTGCTTGTAGTGGTAGTAGAGTTTAGAGCGAGTTTCTATTTTGTTAACATACAGAAAAATCAAGTCTGTTCGTTTCTTTACCGTTAAAAATAAGTTTTCTATAATTTGGCAACGAAAATATCTAGTTTTTGAAATGTTAATCTCTCGCTTTTTTAAATTTGTTGTTGTTGTTGTTGTTGTTGTTGTTGTTATTATTATTACTATTATTATTATTATTATTATTAATAATCTTTCAACTATTAATAGTTAAATTGTTGGGAAGGGATTCTGAAACTCATGAAAGCGTGCGCAGATGATTTTCTCCCCCATACGTCACATACAGTTTTTGACTGTTTTTGACTAAATAAATAAATCTTCCCCCGCTGGATGGCGAGATCCGGCGCCGACCTACCCTCGGCTGGTGAGGTTTCCCCCTAACCAGGACTCTCCCACCAGCGGGCCACCGCCCCAGCCGGGACAAGGTCTAAGCTCCCGACCGGTCTCCCGGAATATGTGGTAGTGTAGTGCATGCTAGTGTAAGTGTGTGTGTGTAAGGGGAGAGGATAGGACAAGGAAGAGGAAGGACAGATCGCGCGCGGTCCGTGGCTCGTTTGTTAGGGTACTGCTCCGGCATTCGCCTGGTGTTGATTGGAGAAACCACGGAAAACTACCGATCAGAGCATCAGGCCGCTAGAATTCTCCTGCAGACAGCGACTGAATTCGACCTAGCTGAAAAGCTAGTGTGGAAAATCTGCCGCCGTCAGGACTTGAACCTAGAACCTCCCGGTCAGAAGCGCTGCAGTGACATCAGTTGACGCACTGAGCTACCGCTCCCGGTACCAAATTGAAAAAATCCCTGCGAATCCGGCTTTAGTTGAAGCTTTAAAATTTTGAAAAACATTCTTTAAAATCGGGGGGGTACTTCACTTGGGACATTTTCAAAATTTCCTCAAAAACGGCTCCAAATTTTTCCTTCAATTTTTTTGTAAGAATAGAGTAAAATACAAATTCAATTTTTCAAACGAATAGTGCTAATTGCTGTGTTTTATATGCCGTTAAGTTCATTTTGGTGTATTATTTTGTATTTTCAAAAACACACACAAATGTATTTTTTAAATATCTCTTACGCCGTTAATATGCACAATATAATTACGAAACCGAAAAAATGAGAAAATTCCAGAAAAATTTCCTTTGGGCGGCGATAGATGGCAGCTGGAGGAGGAAGGTGCAAGACCATAAAGCCAATCCAAACAAAGAAATTAGAGAACTTTACTGTGAGAAAGTCTGTGCCATTCTGTAGCACCACTAGTTTCATTTGCTTTTTTACATAAAAAATAAAAAACAAAAGTTTTTTTATAATATTTGGAATTAAAAAATGTTTGATATTTATAATTGATATAAATAATTTGTACATGTTAATAAATGATTATTCATTAGCATTTTTTGTAACATCAAACATTTTTAGGTCAATAAATTTTAAAAAAAGGTAATATAAAAAGAAAATTTATATTTTAGTACTATTTACATTTTGTTAAAAAAAATTGGATATTCAAGTCAAAATAACATTTAGGTGCAAATATAAAACAAGTATTGTCAAAAGAATTTATTCTGGATTTAAGCATAAATTTAATATTGGTTGAAAATTACGTTTGGTAAAATATTAAGACATATAACAGCAAAATGTAATTTTTCTCACACAAGAATTGCTAGTAGTTGCAAATGTAAATTCGTTTGTCGGGAAAAATTACATGAAAATGATTAAAGCCACTTGCAACTCAATCCCCATTTTGTCTCTCACAATACAAGTGTCCAATACAAATGAAAAGTATGCTAATGGCTTAAATATATTTGCATCTCTGACGCATTAAATAAATCTGATCCTCTTCATATAGTATTATAATATTGTATTTTATTAACCGTTTCTGAGGAATGTGATATGACCATTATGAAGTTAGTTTCCAATCTTATCAAAAATGTAATAGTGTGAAAAGCAAGATTTCCATCTGAATGGGTAAATATAATCCATATACATGTATTCAGTTGGAAATGCTGATCCCTTTCAACATTCAAATGAACACTGCTGACCATGATAAAATGATCTTGATAATGCCCTTGATATTGTTTTAGATGATTTTATGAAAATAGAAAGAAAATGAAGTGTATAGTGGTTTGAATGCCCTTCTCTATTTAAAGGTTTGTCAGTGTGTTCCTTGGAACTGAAGATCGGAAAATAAAATTTTATACCTGTCACTGTCTTTTGAATTAGATTCTGACTTTTCATGAAAACAAAAGAACCGTAACTATCTGAATTTTAATTTATACAGATTCCTCATTGTGAGTGGTGTTTCAGGAAGGAGGAGGAAGTTCAGGGAAGAGCGCTCATAGTGCTTCAGCCCTCCCCCCTTACACACACGCACACACACAAAGAATACAGGTACTTATAAAAAATGTAGCTTTTACTACTTTTCTGTACCCCTAAGAATAATTCATTATACCAATTGTTAACATTATAAATATTAACTACAAGTCAGCAAGTGAAAATACATTTTATATTCAGTATTCACCAAAACATTCTTAATAAATAATCAAATCAGTTGGTCATGATGATTGTAGTATCCCCTCTCTACCCATCCAAGAAAAAACCTTATTTCTTCTCTGTTAATTAGACTGTAAATATATACAACATATATGTGCTTCTCTATCTTTTCATGTACTGTAACAAAATGTAGGTGCATACGAGAAGAGAGACCTCTCAAAAACCATCATTTAGTTAAATAAAATATGTTTAGAAAATAATATTTTATAAATAAATATTCTTCCTTCAATTAAATGATAATTAAATTTTATAAATTAAGCCTTCTTACTCATTATAGAAAGTCTATCAATACCTTCTATACATCACTTTCATGATATTCCGCTTTCTTTCATATGTGATTTGCAAGAATTAAGGATTTAATGAATATTTTAAAATAACACCTTCAGAAACAAATTTCAGTGTCACTTTATAGATTAGAATTTTTAATAACATGGATATCAAGAACACGTATTAATAATTGAGAATCTAGAAAATATCCACCCATTATTTCAGAGAGAAAGTACTAAATGAAATAGTGGAATTAAAAGCAAAATTGAACCCAATATTTTCACAAATAACTATGAAAATATAGTTCCCTACTTCAAATAACAATTATTATTCATAAAAAGGCAAAATCATTATATATTTTCACTAACTTCTGTCTGACTCCCTTACTACACCCCCTTAATTCCTGACATTCTGACACAAATATTTAGAAACACAGCATGTTCTGTTGCCATCTGGAACCTGTTACAGCAAGCTACAGGTTAAGTTTCTTTTAACTTATATCTTCTACTCATTTATTTCAAGCATTTATCTAGTATTCATTAAAAAAACATTCAGATCACCTGAGGAAGCAAGAGAAAAAATTTTAAATGCAATATAGATGTAAATTTAAAAGGCATAATTGACATTAATTTTAGATACTTAATTGGACTGAATACAAAGGAAGAACATTTATTTATAATATAAAATGGACAATAATGTAAAATAATAATTGTAAAATATTTTTATGATTAATACTTTAAGCAACTTAGTTTCCAGTACTGCCTTACCCATTGCCACAACTATTCTGAACAGAATAAAATCTATCTTCTGCAAAATGATTAGTTCCGACATACATTCTTGTTCTTCAATAATATGAGAAATGATTTTGTAATATAACGTAGTTTCTGTTTGTACTTTTTTTTATTGTTGCAATAGGAACATTTCAGTTTAATGTATTTCATAAGTATTTTACAACCACAATTCCTTATTCAGGGAAGCATTTTTGTGGAAATTCATATCTTCCCAATTTGTTATTATACTTAGTATATAAAACTGTTTACTTAGTATGTAACTTACTGTTACTTAGTATGTAAAACTGCAGCTATTTTAATTAAAAATAAATAAACCAATTACAGGTATATTACATTTATAATTTACAAGATACAGCAGCTCAAAATAACATAACATATGTTATTTTCTTTCACTGAAGACTGGAATTCACAAATGTGTTAATTGCTCAACTCATCATTCAGTTTTTATTGAGAAAACTGCTTTAATTGAATATTTTCCATTTTTAAAATAATATTAATGTTACATACTTCAAAGTATTAGGAATGTAATAATGCGTTTACAACATATACAATAATTCTTGACATAACAATCAAGGCACATTTTCTCAATACATTTTTGGTAACTTTTGTCAATTAAAACCTTTCAGAATATCAGTCTTGCATCATCAGTGTAGAGACATGAGGTAGGGTCTAGAAAACCTACCATTATGCAATAATTTGAAAATACATGTATTAATGATGAAAAATGTTGGCTACAAATAAATGTTATACATAGTGGGAACATTAGTAGTAGGTAATTATTATGGTATTGGAAATCCGGAAATATCTAATGGCTATATGGTTTAGTTTGTAATAATTTTCTGATGTGCTTTAAACAAAGGGGTTGCATCAGTCATGGAATCTTTCCTGAATAATAATATTTAGTATGTATGTACTTAAATTATGCAATCTGATATTGCATAGTTGACCACTGTGGGGAGATGTCTTTGAAATCAAGTAAAATTGATAAATATGATGTGTCATGTTTTCGCATGTTTCGTTCTTATTCATACAGAATAATATTCAGCACTAGTACTTACCATGGGGCGATAAACGCTGCTACAATAAGTTGTTTATGGTTTGCGGCCATGTGATGGTTATATTCCTCGTCACTCCGTATCTTAATGATTTTATTCCTTAAGAAGTTCATTTTCAAAACTGTGTTTTATAATACTTATAAATTTGAATATAAACTACGAATTTACTCGTGGCCTAAGATGGTTGCCAAATGTGTTGTTCAATTGTTTCTCTTCGGAGGTAAGTTGGATGTAGGGAATGAATTGTAGCAATAGGGACAATGCAATAACGGCGGGCGTTTCTAAATCATTCTGTTGATACAGATTTTTAAATCTCAACAAAATACCCTGTAAAGATATCAATAACGTTATCTCCATGTAAGTACGTAGTACATATTTATCTTCGAGCCGCCAAGTAGTTCTTGTGTATTTTGTAGGGCTCGAGGCTGTTATAACTTAGACACGAATATAATAATTGACGATTGTATTTTACGAATACATAAGGAAGTGTCTATCATATACTACATGTTGATACTTGACTTTAAACAATATAAATTGATTCACGAGTTTGATTTTAATCATACGAGTTTGATTTTAATCATTTTACTCTTTAGAGTAAAATATTTCCATTTGCATAATGCACATACACCGAGTGCACATTTTTTCGTTCGCTGAAGATTCGGGCCGCGACGCCTGGGGAGTTGTTGGATACCGAAACGCTGACTGAAGTTCCTTGTTGATATACAGAAAATATCGCTGCTCCTAACTTACATTAAAAAAGATGCTGAAAGCTGTGTCCTTCGGCTTGAATGCATTCTTGGCAACTCTGGAACACATTCCGATTTGAATTTGAAGTAAGTCTGGAAGAATTCCTGAGAATTTCGGTTCATGAGAGCGCCAGATCTGTTCCTGAATACTGGTTTTCTGCATATCCCATATCTTTCAAGTACCCCAAAGTAAGAAGTCACAAGGGGTCAGATCGAGTGATCTAGCAGGCCAGAATCCACAACTAATTATTTGATCGTCACTACAAACAATACTTAACTACAGGTGCTACAGAATGACAGACTTTCTCGTAGCAAATATTTCGAATTTCCTTGGAGTGGACTGAATTTAAGGTCTTGGTCCATTCTCTGGCCAGTTTCCATCTAACGTAGCCCAAAATACATTTTTTAAAACTTTTCGGTTTCTTAATATTACAACCGAAATATTACTTTAAGAATATTAAAGAAGAGTATAAACTCTTCCTAAATAGAAATTTTCATCGAAAAATTTGACGCCGTTTTTAAGAAAATAGCGATAAGCATTACTGTATATTCAAAATTTCAAACTCATTTTCACAAGAATCTATTGAGATTTCGAAAAACTTCACTTTAAGTCATTTGAAGAACTCACGAATGCAATAATGTATACAAATATATGGAAATATGCATATTAACTTCGTGGGAGATATTTCGAAAAAAATATATTTGTGTAATGTTTGAAAAACACAAAAGAATACACCAAAATGAATTTTACGCCATATAAAACAGTGCAACTAGCACTATACATTCAAAAAATTTGAAGAAATAATTGTTTGAGCGTTTGAGCGAGTCTAAAAATGTGAAATTTTGAGCTCTTTTTCACAGAAAACTGTTGAGTTTTCGATAAACTTTATTTGACATTATTTAAGGAGTATGTACTCCTAAATATAATAATGTAAAGAAATCGCCTCTAATGTAAATATTACCGATGTGAGAGTCAATCCATTTTTGCAATTTTTGAAAAACAAAAGAATAGAGCAATAACGGGTTATGCTATCTTATAGAGTTTGTTTGGTACTAATCCTACCAAAAATGTAAAAAAAATATGAATCCGTTTTTCAGAAAGTCTTGATTTCGTAATTTTTTAAAATTGCAAATATTTCATCCATTTTTACACGAAAACTACTAAAATTTTTAAAAAATCTACTTGACTTTAATGAAAAACTAATTATGGTTGTAGTTTTTGGAAGACGTCGAAAAAAATTCAATCTTTCGCAATTTTCAAAAATTCAGAGTTGACCGTGAATATCAGAATCATGCCACCTTTATAAGTGTATTTTACTCTACTCTTACCAGAAATTAAAAGAAAACATATGGAGCCATTTTCGATAAAATTTTGAAAAAGTCTGGGGGGCTTCATGTAAAATACCCCCACATTTTCAAGAATATTTATCAAATTTTCGAAGCTTCTACTAGAGCCAGATGAACAGGGGTTTCTTCATTTTGGAAAGGATCGTGTGTCTGGTTTAGGTGTGAGTAGTGTTCACAGACGGACGGAGAAACAGGCAGACAGACGGATGGACGGACGGTCGTTGAAAAAAAAAATTTTTTTTTTCGGTATCAGGAGACCAAGACGTGTTTTTCCGTTAAAATCTCGAAATCGATTTTCCGTAGCATTGCATAACTTTCTCTATACTACGTATATTACTCCGTATATACGTATGTATACTAAAAAGTAAAAATTCATGGATCGAAAAGCAGTGCCGAATCCTGTTGAAAAGCAGTTGCCGAATCTTGTTGAAAGTAACAAGAGAGCCTATCTTCTGGTGTCAATTGTTCGAAGAATTTGAAGTGAAGCAGGTGGAGGTTGCCGGCATTCGAATACTGGTTGTATTATCTGTTGTATCCACAGAAATGACACCAAGCTTCATGACAGAGAGTCAGAATATGTTCCAAAGGTGCCAAGGATGCACTCGAGATGAATTCAGCATCTTCTGTACGCGCAGCGGTAGTTCTTGTACGTGAGCACGGGAGATGAGTCAGCGATTCGCTGAGCCAGTGATATATAATATATTTGTGTGTGTTTTTTCGTGGACAGGGGAAAATCTTCCAAATACACTTTAGGACCCGCACTTGCAGCGTGCTTCCATTCCTCCGATTCCCCGGAACCGCCGTCAGGCATTGCATTACGGGAAGGGCAGATCGGCTTATCTCTCCATGCCAACTTATGTTGCGGGATACACCATCGTACTCGCTCTAACAAAAGCTGCTTCAAAACTTTTGCGGCATAGGTGCCTATCGCACTCCAATTTTCCAGAGACACCAGCGTTCTAGTGACTATGGTATCAGGAGTCACTATATGCAGGAGTCGTTGGAGTTCTTCTCTCTTGAAAATGACGCGTGGAGTGTGAAAAAGCACATGCTCCACATCTTCAACCAGTGGTTCACAGGTTGGCCATAAGGAGCCTTTGTTCAACTTGAAACGGATTTGGTATGCACAGTAACAATCGTGCCCCGTTAACAACCGGGTCAAATCGGGTCAATTCGATTCCCGTCGAATCTCATGTGAAATTTGTTCCAACAAAACGAGTTTGGCTGCTTCACAAGGGCTAGTCCAACCCTTGTGAAGTGTCCTAAACCCTGCCCCTATCCTTACTCCTTCCCAATTCTGGCCGCTGGGTAGTGACGCAGGAGCGCGTAGTAGGAGGCGCGTACGCGGAGATGCTACCTGGCGGTCCTCTTGACAACTGACTGCGACGTGACGCGACGTGACGCGACCTGACAGTGATAATGGAGAATTACTCCAAAAAGCGCGCAAAGTAACGGAGGATTACTCCACAGCGCAAAGCGCTCAACGACCCGTAAGGGTCTTCGAGACGCGTTGCGTCAAAATGGACGCAACAAATTAAAAAAAAAAATCATTATCCACATCTCCGTGGATCCTTTGTGGCCACTTCGTTACATCAGGCATAACACGGAATGTCCATCTTCCAGTGGATAATTGAACCTCTCGCCGTTTCCACTGAGTCATTGTCACCCCCCTCTCTTCCTTCATGACTCTCCTATTTGTAGCTGCCTCTCGCTTACGTCTGTAGAGCCTGGCCTTTTCTTATGCCATAAGGTCTGTAGGGGGCATGCCGGCTATCACACACAGAGCGTCATACGAAACCGTACGAAACGCCCGGGCCACCCTCAAGGCAAACCCCTGTATACATTGATTTCGAACTGCGAACAAATGACTGGATCCCAAAGGCATCAGCCCAAATGGGGCTCCGTAGAGCAGCGTAGAGTAACGGTGATAGACAGTAGCATCCGGCTACTTTGCCTTGAACCCCGAACGTTAGCCATAATGCATGCCAAGGCCGAGGCCATACGAGACGTTTTCTCGCAAATCAAAAGCAAGTGCTCTTCGAAGCACACACTTGCGTCAATCTGGATTCCTAAGTATATTAGAGACTGCTGGGAGGCTATTTTACTACCAACATTGGGAGTAATATCATCTCACAATTCTCCACCTGTCACCAATTCATCCTATTTTATGCCATGGGACCATCTTTAGCCGCAATACGTAGGCCACCACCCGATCGCAGACACAATCGCATTGGCAACCTGCACGACTCTTTATTATATTTCCAGATCACTATTGCCGGAACATCTTCAACAATTCCAATAGCCCTAGCGACTTCCGACAGCTGAAACCTCGAAACGGAGTCTTACATAATATTCCCCAACATCGGGCCAAGTACCAGGCCTTAATAATAATCTATTTGGCTCCAATTGCCTGATTGCCAGGTACTGAGCAGATTTACAATACATGCAAAACACCGCCCCAGATACAGTATGTATTTACTCCGGTCTCTGTTTCGCATAGCAAAATTATTTCCACAAAATAGCTTCTGAGAATGTACATTATGTAATTCGGACCGCCCAGAAGTTTTTGTCGCATCAAGAATGGAACTACACTTTACACTATTAAACACTTCGCTTAATGAAGCAGCAGAACCTAGTGTAGATCTTCAAGCAGATTCATAGGCTGTAACACATCCCGTTTGCGAGAAAAGAAAGTAGCAACTACCTTTCCCGAGAAGACCGCACAAGTCGGGGATGGCCTGACAGTCCCTTCAGCTTTGCCGTTACCGCCTTATACGGACGATCACAGGTGCTACCAACTACCTCGTTGCCTAGCTCTCTCCAGCAGCGATCCTTCCTGTACTTAATTGGTTTTTTGAAAGCTTTTCTAGCGGCCATGTGTTCCTCCTTCAGAGTGTCATATTTTGGGCGACCTCACCCGCTCTGCACCAACCTACGTGCGCGATGGCATTCTCTGCGAAGTTTCTTAATAGTGTGTCCACCTGTACACTGGACGGCGTTCTCTCCTGAGTCTTTTCGCACTGACGCATCACAAGTAAAAAAGTCCTTATTGATTACGGTTCCCACCATATGTTCAGAGTTTCCGACCAGTATAACGTTGCCCTCTATCATGGCGTATGTGTGTGTTTTACGGGGCACATGTGTTAATTTTGTTCTAGTTTTTTAAATCGCAAAAAAACAGAGTGAAATTTACAATCTACAGTTTCACGGTGGTTTTTCACGGTTTAAAAAACTGGAGGATTTTGGCGCAATTCTGATTTCAAATTTGGATTTAGCGCATTGACGTACATAGAGAAACACATGTTAAGTCTTTGGGTCTGAGAACAACCTCCGAAAACAAAAACATGCAACTTAACTATGGTTTTTTGCGATTTAAAAATCATTGGAGGGTTTTGGCGCATTTCTGTCTTCAGATTCGGATTCAGCGTGTCGACGTACATAGAATAACATGTGCCAAGTCTTTCGGTCTGACTACTCCCGAAAACAAAAAATAAAATTTCAGGATTTTCCCGATTTAGAAACCATTGGATTATGGTGGCGCAATTTTCCTTCAAATTGAGCGCGTCGAAATACATAGAGAAACATTCATCACGTTTTGGTTCTGACAACATTTTTTGTGTGAGTGTTCCTGTGTAATCGATACTCAGGTACTAATATAACACACCTGTTTTTGGAGAGTTACCATACAGGAAATTTCCATGAAAACGTAATAATTTATAAAGAATATAAATTTATAAAGAAATATAAATTTTCTTTATTTCAAATTTGGTATAAAAGTATTTTTTTCATTTTAATTGATGAACATGAATATAATCATGTAAAATGATTATTTCAAATCAATTGATCTCCAGTTGGATAGGAGGTTTAAAAAAATTTAGCAAAATATGTCGCATACGGGCCATGGCCTACTAGCAGCTTCCCGGCCTTGCAGCCAAGGGTAAAGGAGGTACACGTGTTTAACAAGAAGGCATCTCCACGCCGTATTCTGGTATTCCCAACCTGAGAAGTGAGATTTCTCATCGTCACACTGCAATCTATACGTACTGGGACTTTGCAAGAAAAACGCACATTTTAATCTTGCCTGACAAGAAATCGAACCCGGGGTCGCGTCATGGAAAGCTAGCACGCTGACCAATGAGCTAACCGACAAGGGCTGAGCAAAATATTATACAAGCGAAATTATTTTTTCTGATGGTAATGTTGCTTTCTTAAACACGTTAAAATAATTTTTAACTCTCTTATTTTTGAAGTCGTTTTGTGTTGATTTATTCTCTTTCTGATAAACTGGGCTGTCTGACCAATGTAAACACTATTGCAATCACCACATATGTATGTATATACATTTATACATGCATAACCAAGTAAACAACATTGCGGTTGGCAATGACGCATAGACACCGCTGATCCCGTCCGCGGGAGCAACGTACCGTACAAAATGACATTAATTTAACACATGCTGCCTAACATATCTGTAATTACAGGTAATTAGTTGTTATGGTTATCTCTGCCCTATTGCATAGCAAATTATAGTTGGTATATTGTTAGTTTCGTATGTAATAACATTATGTAAAAGTGCACTAACCCCTGCCTCACTACCCAGCGGCCAGAATTGGAAAGGAGTAGGGTTTAGGACACTACATAGGGGTTGGACTAGCCCTTGCGAAGCGGCCAAACTCGTTTTGTTGCAACAAATTTCACATGAGATTCGACGGGAATCGAACCCGAACCTCAGTGGTGAAAGGCTAGCGACTTCGCTATGTGCCACGAGCCCTTGTGAAATCACCACTGATCGCAGGGTCGAAGCCAACAGACCTGACATAATATGGGTCGACAAGTTTTCATGGAAAGGGATTATAGTTGACTTTGCTATCCCTCTAGACCGAAATATAGCCGCTTTCATTGTCGAAAGAAGCGAAAATATCAGGCCTTGGCTATTGAACTGAGCGGCATGTGGCGGTTAGAATCTGTTGAAGGTGTTCCTGTGGTTATCTCTGCAAATGCACTGGTCTCTAAAGAACTAACTTCATCGTCGGCAAGGCGTGGTCTTAACAACTGGCACATTTATACAATGCAAAAGGCTGTTCTCTTGAGTACTGCCCGCATCGTGAGGAAGTTTTTATTGATATAACATCACCTGACTTCACCGTCGAATCCTGACCGCCCGAGTTTGCAAGCGAAGCAAGCACCTTGGTTCTCTAAAGGTCCAGGTGTCGGCTGTATGGCACCTCGTTAGGCGAGAGACTTAAAAATATAATAATAATAATAATAATAATAATAATAATAATAATAATAATAATAATAAGGGGCTCAAGGGATGTGGTTTAACAATCTATGTAAAGAAATCACATCCAAATCCACTCTCACCCTTCACGTGGGGAGGCCTGTTAAGTCGTGCGGAAAACCCACTCCAAGGTTGCGGTAACCAGCCCCTTCGGCGGAGTGGGCCGCCGGCGAACTGATGAGAGATGAGGGTCCTGGTGGGGCTACTCGAAGGTAATTCTAGGAAAGGCCCATTAGGATGGAACAAATCAACCAACCGGATTTGGACCTAAGGAGGTGTTGGAGGAAGGAATGTCCCGCCTATCCGATTGCAAGAAATTGAGGCTGAAGTTCAGGCAGAAATACAGCAGAACGATGATCCAGATTCTTTGAACCCTAATCTACGAACCTCAGACCCAGAATCAAGTTAAACAGCTCAACTGCCAGATAACACTACAAACGAGCCCCTACTTTCGAGAGAAAATAGAGAAAACGAAGAATTAATGAAACAGTTCAAACAACAATACGAGCAGGAGAAAGCCAGGTACTGGGGACTTGATCCTCAGTGTAGACCTAGGTGGAATTCAGTCGCCGTCTGGAGGAGAATTCTAGCGGCCGGCTGCTCTGATCGGTTGTTTTCCGTGGTTTCTCCGATTAACACTAGGCGAATGCCGGAGCAGTACCCTACCAAACGGGCCATGGACTGTCCTTCGCGCGATCTGTCCTTGTCCTCCTTCCCTTTGTGTCTCCCTTTGCACACACACTTACACTAACATGCACTACACTACCACATATTCCGGGAGACCGGTCGGGAGCTTAGAGCTTGTCCCGGCTGAGGCGGTGGCCCTTGCTGGTCCGGGAGACCGGTCGGGAGCTTAGAGCTTGTCCCGGCTGAGGCGGTGGCCCGCTGGTGGGAGAGTCTTGGTTACCTGAATTGTCTCGTTGTCATATTTTTTTTCATTAAATGAAACCTTTAAAAAGGGTAAAATAAAAACGTTGATAATATAAGAAAAATATTTTTTGCAAGAAAACTATGAATCTTGCAAATTTGTCCGGTAAAAAAACCAAAACGTGCAATTTTTAGGTAGCATAACCCGAAACGTGCAATTTCGTGCAGTAACCCCCCAAACGTGCAATTTCGTGCAAAATAAAACTTGTACTAAAATAACGTCCGTTTCATGATTCAAATTTCTGTCAAGGTTTCATCCAATTTGATGTTTGCAAACAAAAGATGCAATAACACGGGAACACTGATCATTATCAATAAAGTCTATTGAGACAATAAATCATGATAAGTTTTCTAAATTTTACGTATTTATTATTCTTATTATTATTATTATTATTATTATTATTATTATTATTATTATTATTATTATTATTATTCTGAAACCAATATATTTCCTAACTTTCCTAATTTTTTCATTAAATGGGAACCCATTTCCTTTTCATCAGTAATTGTGAAGGTGCATTAAGACAGATGACAATTTCTTATGTCTCAAAATAATAAAATAAAGTAATGTTAATGTAGGATAATGTATAATTTTTAGCATCAAAATCAGGCGCGGCGTGTCATTAAAATCTGTAAGGCGGAGCCTCCCCTACAAAAATCGCCGCCCAAACGAATGTAAAAAATATGTATATGTATAAAAATATTATGTAAATAAATGTATTTATTTATTAATAATGGATTTTGAGTTTATTATAGAACATCATATCAAAATGTTTATATGACAGTTCTACAACGCTCGTTCGTAACGCATTTGAAGCTGTTGACAGGGAAGAGAGAAGCGTTAGGCTCCCACTTCATTCTGCCATAGTAAGCTCCCTGTTTGAAACGGGGAGGCGTGACGCATTCACTGCACAGGCTTACGGGCGGACGAAGGCTGCGGCCTGGCAGCCTTCAAGGGTCGGGACCTGGGCGCGGCCGAAGCCTGGGTGGGGCATAGGGTCTGAAGAACGGCGAGCTCACCAGATAGCATTACTATGCAGCTCAGTGAGAAGCACTGAGCATTAACTAGTTGTTCAAATACGCGGTAGGAGCGTTACGCCCTTATCGGAATGTGTATAGAAATAAATTATTTAAAAGCCAAGACCTGATGAAAAACGTAGATACAACTGTCAGAGAATACGTCCCCCTGCTGTCCCCATAAATAAAAATCTAGTACTGCCCCCGAATTAACTTCATGAACTGGCGGGAAAAACCACAGAGCAGTTTGTGTATGGTAAGAAAGTTTCCTGGTTGTCTGTTGTCTTGTTAGCGGTGAAGGTGAATTATGCGTACGAGTAAGTCAGAGTGTGATCTTGTGTAGCTGCGTTTGCTTCCTTTGTGGTGTTGGGTAGTTTTGTGGGTTTTATTGGTGTTGGTGTATTTATTGTAAAGATGAATTCAGTAAACAATATACGTAGTAACAATTTGGATCTTCATTCGAGGTGAAAAATCTTGGTTCGCATTGGCCAAATCTTTCCATAATCAGGAACAAAAGGAATACAAATCTCGCGGGGAATATTTTCGTAAATTCATTCCGACAATGTACAGTGCTGCGGAGTGGCTTTGTGGATATGATGTAAAAAATACGTTCTTTTGCTTCACGTGCCTTCTGACCAAGAACAATGATAATGTGTGGACTGAGTCAGGAGTCACAGATTTGAAAAACTTTGATGCGGAAGTGCAAATGCACAACTCTTGTGAAAAACACTTACATGGTTTCATTGAATTTACGATGTTAGGAAAAGTGGACATTAGATGCCAGTTAGATTCTGCTTACCGTTTACGTGTAAAATAATTCAACGAGAATGTTTCAAAGAATCGATATATTCTGGGAAAGCTAATAGACTGTATAAAGTTTTGTGAAAAGTTTGAACTGGCCTTAAGAGGACATGACGAAACGGAAAAGTCTAGCAATCCTGGAATTTTTCGCGGGCTGGTTAGTCTCATGGCTAAATTGGTTAGTGTCTTACAGCAGCATATTGAGAAAACCGATAATCGTGTATTCTTAGGTCTCTCTAAAACTATTCAAAATGAATTGCTGGATTCCATTTACGCGGTTTCCTTTTACCTTATTAGACATGAATTACAGGAGACAAATTATTTAGCAATTGAAGCTGATGAAACCACTGATAGTGTCACATGATCACAAATGGTTTTTATTTTGAGATATGAGATAATGGGGAAAATAAAGGAAAGATTCGTGAGCTTCGTTCAACCTCAAAGCCACAACACAGAAGGCATAAGTGATGCAATTTTCACAGAGCTAGAGAAAATGAAGATACGCGAGACTCCTGAAAAACTTTTTGCTCAAAGTTATGGCGGTGCTCCCGTCATGAGTGGTCATCACAGTGGGGTTCAAGTGAAAATAAGAAAAAAAAATATCAGAAAGCCTTTTTTATTCACTACTACGCCCACCAATTAAATTTGATTGTTTAACGTTGCGTTACCGGAAATAAGCAAGTGAAATTTTTTTAGTAACTTGGAAGGAGTCTCACCATTTCTTCTCAGTCTCCTAAACGAACTGCAGTCCTTGACGAAGTGGTGAAGAAACGCATTCCCAATTGTCCCCAGTTCATCAGGTGGAATTTCAAGTCGCCGGTGCCTTACCACTGTATACAAATACAAAGAAATTTTAGTATGTTTAAACTCAATTATTCAATGTGAAAGTAACGACTACAAGGCAATTAATAAGGCCATGGGACTTAAATCTTTCTTGCAGGACGACGATTTCCTTTTCTGTCTACAGTTATTTAACAAAGTCATGCCTCATTGCGACATTTTATTCAATGAACTTCAGCAGAAGAATATAGATTCAGTGAAAACGCTGAAGTATGTTTCTGAATTTGTTTCTTCCGTACAAAAAATTAGAGTTTCACTCGACGCTGAACTCTGGGGAGAAGAAGAACCATCGACAAAACGCGTGCGTTTTACGGCGCCAAGAAAAGTGTGTTCGAGAGAAGTTTGCGACATCATAATGACGCAAATCAAGGACTGTCTTCTTTTCAGCGATCATCTTTCAGTGGCAAAGTTGTTTGAACCATCCTTATTTCCACAACACAGCAAAGCATTTCCAGATAAAGAATTTAAAACTGCTGTTGACTTGTACCATTTAAACTCTATCGATTTACGCCACGAATTGAAAGTACTGTACAGTCGAGGAGAATTTGTAGGGGCATCGAGTGCGTTAATTTTGCTGAACTTTATGTATGAGAACAATTTAACGAAAGCGTTTTCAGAAAGTGTCAAGCTCCTTAAGAAAATAGTGTCTATCCCGATGACCACTGGCGAAGCAAAACGTTGATTTCTACTCTCAAAAGGGTGAAGACCTTCATTCGAAACACAATGACAGAAGATCGACTGTGTGCGTTAGCAATGTGTTCCATTGAAAAGGAGTTATTGTCGTCACCGAACTTCAATGAACTCGTTATAGACTACTTTGCAGAAGAGAAAGAGAGGAGAGCTGACTTCATTTACAAACAAATAAACTAAGGTAAGCCAAATATTATAAGTATGTAACGTTAACACAGCCGTGCTGCAGTGCAACACCCCCCAGCAATTAAACAGTTGCAGCCTACCCCATTTAGAAAACCACGAGCCGCGACTGATTAAAATTCATAGTATTACAGTAATTTTAATAGCATTCTCATGTTTTTAATTATGCGTTATAAGAAGCCATAGAAGGTGTATTACTAAAACGTTAATATTTAATATTAATTGTTTAATTAATAGGTATCTAAATTAAACAGTGAACCATTTTTTCATTTTTATTGATTCCTACTAATTTTGGGTATGAACTTATAAATATTTAAGTAGAAATCATAAGTATTGCACAATTGCGAAATTAGAATTTTTTAAGGAAAATTTGTTTATTAAAATTTTTATTTATATGCGTCAATTATATATTTCTTGAAGGGTTTAATTTGATGGACAGAAGAAAGGTAAATTTTCGTGAAATCAATTTTCTTGCACTGGACTGAAAAAAAGCACAAATTATGTTTGGGGATATGTAAATGGTCCGTCGAACTCACTGTTTCATTCTTTGGTTAGCTCCAAGAGTTGATTGTTACTCCGGATGTTTGCAATCTGAAACGCCTGATAGCGCGTCACAACGTGGGAGAAATTTCTACGAATACAGTGGGCCTAAAACCTGTACGCACGTGCGGTTTGATTCCGAGAATGCTGTGTGCCTAAACTGCCAAAACAAGTTTCAGAAAAACTAAACTGAATTTCTCTACGGGACGAGGCAAACAGTGACAACAATCACAAATAGACAAAATGTTTAATGAATTGTCCTTTCATGGTTCCTTGGAGGAATGCTGACATCTGTTTTACTACAACTATTTTACCTCGAAATTAATGTTCATGTCTTCACTAATACTATGTGAGGCAAAGCTTTGTTTTGAAGCAGTATTTAAACGTCTGTAAACAAATTTAAAAACAATATAAACAAACTGACAACCCTACGCACCTTAATAAAATCATTTTGTCTTCTTGTCTGCAGTGTTAAGTTTTATTTTTACAATGTAGCTGGACAGCCAGCATGTTTGGAAACCACCTATTTTCCTCCTCTACTACTTTTCTGTAGTACTATAATAACATACACTTTTCTGAAAGTGAAAGGACAATGCTTATTATCTCCAAAATAAAATTAAAAAAGCAAAATATATTTCTTTCAACGTACCAACAAACAAATCGTTTTCCTGTAGGTTTTGATAATCTGACATTTTATTTCTATCTTCGCGTATTCCTCTACTCAATTGTTAATGTCAATTGAACTTTTGCAGTTCTTATGACAGCTTCTTCATCATACTTTACAACTTCATAGCTGCGATTAGCTTGGAAAGAAATATAATTTAGTTGCTTGCTCGCATTTAATCATAAAAAGCCAAAATATAAGTTTAGTTACTGATAAAACACGTTGGATTCTTAGTTTCCATAATGATAAAAGTTAATATCATAGTTGTTTACAGAGAAAAACGTAGAGTCGATCGCTTTGCCTACGACCACAGTAGTTGAAAGAGAACATACGAATTTCGCGCGGTCTCGCGCTCCGCGCCTGCTAGCCAATCAGGGAAGCCCGGTGCCGAATACATGTGCAGTTTGCTTATATGCAGACGCGACAGGCTCTAAGCTCCTAACCGGTCTCCCGGAATATGTGGTAGTGTAGTGCATGTTAGTGTGTGTGTATGGTGAGAGGATAGGACAAGCAAGCGGTAGGAGAGATCGCGCGTGGTCCGTGGCCCGTTTGGTAGGGTACTGCACCGGCATTCGCCTGGTGTTGATCGGGGGAACCACGGAAGTCTGCCGATCAGAGCAGCCGGCCGCTAGAATTCTCCTCCAGACAGCAGCTGACTTCGACCTAGCTGACAAGCTAGTGTCGAAAATCCTGCCACTGTCGGCACTCGAACCTAGAACCTCCCGGTCAGAGAGACTGCAGAGTCCTCAGTTGATGCCCTAAGTCATCTCTCCCGGTCGTTAGTACAGAAAATAAATAAAATTTATATTATTGAATATACATCATTGACTTCTGAGGGGACGGAGGTCTCCTACGGGAGCACAGACGCCAGCACACGGGAGATTAGAAATTGTCCCGGCTCGAGCGAGACACTTCAAGGAAGAAAATCCCAAAACTGACGTGTAGATACCGGCCATGAGGGCTCAGAGCAACAACAGTTTTCACTGCGGCGTATTTTCAATACTAGCTAGATACCCCGGTCGAATTCTGCCGCTGTCTGTGGGAAAAGCTAACGGCCGGCTGCTATGATGTGTAGTTTTTTGTGATTTCTTCAATCAATACCTAGCGAATGCCGGATCAGTGCCTCTAAAAACGGGTCACGGACTGCGTGATATCTTTCTATCATTTTCCGTCGTCTCTCCTTATACACACACTTACATGCAGTATAGTACCAGGGGAACCTCGAAAGTGTAGGTCGGAACCGAATCTCACTTCCAATTTTTTTTAATATTTGAAAGTCTGTTGTGCATTTTTAAATTAATGCTTATCTTAATCACCATTTTTCATCTTGAAATTGTCCACAAGAAAGTGTCTAATGATTACCGTACGGCAGAAATTAAAAAACAAAAACAAAAAAACTACTATACATCATCCGTCCATGTGAGAGATCTCTGTAGTTCCCTTAGATACCCAAGAACTCCGAAAAAATACAAAAACATACAATGCGCACAGAAATTAATAGAAAAAAACTATGCCGCCTCCGTTCATGTGAGACATGTCAATGGTTTCGTAACATAGCTAGGAACTCAAAAATTCAATCAATTTAATCTCACTGATTACGATTTTAAGAAAAGAAAATCTCAAAGTCGCGTAAACCACAATTTACTAGTGAAACTTGATGTAGAGGAGTCATTAGATTGGCAAATTTGTGTTTCATGTCGGAAAGAAGGGAGTTGGCGTCCAAAAATTCTTTTGATTAGTGAAGAGAGCGTAGAGATCAGTGGTTCCAGTGACATTTAGGAATGTAGCGGAAAGTCCAGTGAATATAGTGAAAACAGTGGAAATTAGGGAAATAAAAATTTAAGCTCTTAAAATAGTTCAAATGTCTGCGAAATGAATGTAGAGAAGATAAAGAAGAGTTTAATTGTAAGAAAAGAAAATTGCAGCAAAAACGGTATTCCCATGAGAAATTCAGACAGTACAAAGTGCTACCACAGATATTTTTTTTCATACTAAAGATCCTTCGCCGTCAATTGAAAAATCACACAAGAAAGACATTATTAAGAAAGTTATCGATTCCTTTCACTCAACAGGTCACAAGACATTGAAAATTCAAATTTTGACAATTTTGAAAGTTGGAGAAACAATAAAATTAAACACACTTCGCAGCAACCAAACACGTGATAAAAGTGACTACAAGGTTGGATGAAGAAAATTGAATTTTGTCCAGACCTGAAAGTAAATTCGATAAGGCATTAGAACTGTGCATTGTGTGGAAAGTTCAGGAATTCTAAGGTAAGCAAGAACAAATATTTGAAGTGAGTAATGAGGGACCAGAAAATTTCAAAATATCAGTCATAACGTGAATCAAGAATCCGTCATTTAATAACCAAACACAATCGTTAAGTTGTACTACCTCAAGAAGTACTTAAATTACTATTCCATCCAAAGAAACCCATTGCCAGTAGCGCAAGAAACGAGTCTGTTGCAGTAATCTACTGCACACTGGTTCGCGAAAAATTAGTATTTCTTAAAGTTACTGAGATCCCACATTGATTTTTTCTGCAGTTGTCAACAACACTCTAGTGCGTTCATTAATATTTTTTTAAAAAATTTTGCTCATCGATTTTACAAAAATATTTAATTTTCAAAATTTAATTTTAACAGAATTGAAAATTTAGGAAATTAAATATTTCGCAAAATCTCAAAATTTAAACATGTTTTTAAGTTTCGAATGGAATTTCAGGGGAGTTTCTATAATTAGCGCATTCAAATATGTGATTTTTTAAAGTTAGTGATGCGCGTCATTTTTAGCAAATTTCATCATGCAATATTTCCGAAAATAAGAAAGTTAGAAACAAATAAAAATACACGTGTTAACTTATTTGATGCATATAATAAATAGAGAAAATAGAAAATAATTTAAAATATGAAGATCAAATTTTGGTCTTTCTTGTGCGATTCGGCGTGAAATGACTCTGATGCCTAATCAGGTAAATTGATGGTTGATGCTCGATTCGGGAATGGGTGGCGTAGAATACGAGGAAGCAAAAACGCGACAGTTAGAAATGTTAAAATTTAATGTCGAAAGATTTCGACAGTTATTCACGTCGCACCAAAGACGTGCGGGAACCACTTGTAACGTGTACGCACGGGATTTAAGGAACTATTGCAAGGAATGGGTAGCGGGGCTTAAGATTACTGAATTCCACGAGCTCCTATGTTTAATAGTTACCGAACAATTAAAGCGCAGAGTACCACTTTATCGATGAGTGGGGAGATCTTGCTGTTTCTCTCGAGCTACCAAGGAAACTCCATAGCTATGAGAATAACCAACCAAGTTGGAAACGTAGTTTTTCGAAGTTTACCGGCAAAGGGAACACGCAGGTTAAACGGTTCGATTAGGCGGCAGAAAGTTCGCCGCGAGTCACAAAACAATCGGAATCTAAGATGAACCACGCGGCCGAATTTGAAAGATCTAAAGCAGGTCATTGTCGTGGGCAAGACTCGGTTCAAAAGAGCGTGGAAAAGATAAATCACGTGGCCGAAACGCAAGGTCAAGCTTTGTTGAAACCCTTCAATGCGTCGGAGATGTAAATAATTATCCCGTTTAATTACTTCGTGATTCGGGTGCTACTTATGATATTATAAGGGGTAAACTTGTGACGGATGACCAGATGACCGGGCAATCTTCAGATCGATGCAGAACTAAGGAATCTGCGGGTGGCGCGCGTCACGTTAGAAGGGCTCTTCGGGAGGTTCGTTACAAAGGCAGCCGTAGCGAATAGTAATTCCTAGCTCGATAACTATTTATTAAGTAAACGTGCGGCCACCTTGATGAATGAGGTGCAAAGGGGGTTTGTTGAAACACAACTAGCACGTGCGGTGCAGACTAGGTCACAGAGTCACGGAAAGACTTGTACGGCTTCGCCGGAACGCCAAGAGCGTGAGCAGCAGCCGCCGGCGTCCGATAACGCCACAGACGGAGCTGAGGAAGCGTTGGCGGGCGATGACAACGTGGAAAGCGATGCGGCCGAGTTAGACGCAGGCATAGTAAATCTACAAAAAATCGAGAAACAGGTGTTCGCGATCGCGCAACAGGAAGACGAGGAAATCCAGAGATTAACGGAGTTAGCCAGGGGAGTCGTCTCAGAAAAAATGGTTACTTCGAAAGGGGCGGATTGTTGTTTCGGGCCAGACAGAGAATGCTACGAAATGATTGTAATGTCCACTATCTCCCGTAGTACGGTGCTGAAGTTCTGTCACGAAACGGCGAATTCGCATTTGGGGGTCATTAAGAGTGAAGATTCCATGGCCAAGTATTTATACTCACCAAATTGCTTTAAACACATGGAGACTTACGTACGGACCTGCAACAGCTGCTAGATGATAGGTCGAGCAGGGGACAAAAAGAAATCACCGCTTAAACTCGTCCCCGTCGTTTCGGCGGTATTTGCAAAAATTAATGTTGATGCTTGCGGGCCCTTTCCAGAGTCAGAAGCCGGGAACATGTTTATCCCTACCGCAATGTATCTCGCGTCCAAATTTCCAGAAGCCAAATCAATAAAAGATTTGTCGTCAGCAATAACCATCAAAGCCCTCTTAGAACTATTTAGTAGAACAGGGTTTCTGCGGGACCTGCAAACAGATCAAGGAACCTGTTTTACGAGCGCGTTGACGGCTGAATTCGCGGAACGGTTCGGAATCCGCTTAATACGCATTCCACTGTACCACCCGCAGAGCAACGCGATTGAGAGGGTACACAGTACCATGAATAGGCTGATAAAGGTGCTGTGTTTAGAGGCCGGGACAGAGTGGGAAAAACAGCTCCCAGCTATTATGTTCGCGCTGCGAATGACCGTACATGAAAGCCTGGTGTTCGCACCGGCCGAACTAGTGTACGGCAGAAACCTGCGTACGCCCATCACGCTCGTGTATGAGCACTTGGTGGGGGGAGGTGCAGAGGAGCAGATGAGTCCGGTTGTCGAGCACGTCGTTAAATTAATAAACAGGTTAAAAAAACACGGGGGCTAGCACATCAGCGAACGGCGTCTGACAAAGAGAAACGTAAGGTTTCGTACGACCGGAGGGCCATTCGCAGGACGTTTTTGACGGGAGATAAAGTTTTGGTTTTGGTCCCGAACAAAACACAAAAGTTGGTAATTCAGTGGGTTGGTTTAGAGAACACATTTCGGAAACGAATTACGTGGTACAAATGTCGGGAAAAAGAGGCGAAGGGGTATCACGTAAACATTCTAAAACCGAACGGACCGAGTAGGTCAACTTCCTCAGAATCGCGTCAAAAGAGACAGCGGAGGAAGAAGACGAGGTCGACCGGTACAGTTTGAAATTAGACTCGAGTAATTTTGACATTAAATCATTGCTTGAAGGCACCCATGTGGAGTTGGAATTTCGGGCAGCTTTGAAAGATGTCATTTTCAAATACAAAGACAGTTTTTCGGAAAAAATAAGATAGACTGCCGTGATAACAATCGATCATATGTATTGATCACTGATCAGTGGTCACTGATCATACGCAGTGAGTAGTGCGCAGTATAGAATGTCTCCTAAACAAACAAAAATCTTAAAAGACGAAATCACGAAAATGGTCAAGGTTATCACATTATCGAAGTAGGCATATCTGATATTACGTCACCAATGATTCTGGTCGAGGCGTCGGGCAAGAATCCTCGACCGTGTATTGATTACCGGCGGTAAAAACCAAATCATCAAAACAGAGGTCTATCCATTACCCAACATGAACGAAAGAATCGAGACCGTTGCGACAGAAAAAAATATCACAACTCTTGATTTGGCCAAGTGCTACTGGCAGATAGGTCTCACCGCCAGAGCACAGAGATACGCTCCATTTGTTAAGAGTTTCGGCACATAGAGGCCGTTGCGACTACCATTCGGATTACGTAATGGGCCGTATCGATGCGATCGATGGCTCTCTTTTACGGGAATGCCAAGAGTTCGCTTTGCCTTATCTGGGTGATATTGTGTTAAATTTAAAAACTGGACTGAACTTGTACTTCAAGAATTTTCAGCCGAGAAGCCATCTCATCCATCACTGCAAGAACTAAATATTGTAAAACCTAGATGTAAGGCTTAGTTTTTAAATTTAATTTTAAGTCCCTCATGTAATTTATTTTTTAAGAGATTATAAATCAAGATCTTGTTGTTAAAAGCTAAATATTGTAATTCTACGGCCATAGAAAAGTGTTGAAATTTCTATGTGATGGTATAAAAATCTGTGAACAGAAATAGTTTGGTGACAAATTAAAATTTATAACTCATGACACAAAATTCTTGTATTTAAAAACAGGTTAATGCTCATTGTAAAGAAACCAGCCATAGAAATGGCTTCTACTAACAAAATCCCAAATTTAGAGTATTTTTGGGATTTCTTGGTACCTTGGTCTGCCTTCAAAAAGGGTGAAAAAGTTGTTATTAAGGCAAATTTCCATGTAAATGCTAAGTTTCCACTGGCGCCCGCTAGAGTGCACTGAATATAGGTGCTCTGGTTGAAACGCCTGCGTATAGGCAACCCGCCAGGTAGACATGTTTGACATTTTGCCTAGCAATAAGGCGCTATAGTTTACACTTTGACCGAAAATGAGCATACAACCCTCTGGTTATCGATTAGTACTGCGTCACGGCCCAGTGACGTCTACTATCGCACCCCCACTCCACTGGGGAAGCTATATATGGGCTCTCCGCCCTGTATTGCGTGCCACCTTCGGCCACTAACGTTAGCCGCAACATCTTGCCTACGTCGGGGGTGCCTCGGCCTAGCGCCGATAGTGTTTTTTAATGTTTTCTTTACAGGTTTTTCTTTTTTAGAGACCCCATTGTAAGTTTAAATTTTTACAAGTGGCCTAATACGCCACCTCGTGATGGAATTGGATTGGTTAATTTTCGTACGATATGTTAATATTTGAGTATGTTGTGATTTAATTTCGCCTTCTCTTACAGTGTCATTTTTTGCTTTGTATGTAAATGGTACAGATGCACATTACGTGTTATCTGAATGTAATGTAGGAATTCCCGTCGAGACTGACAAGCGGCGTTTTTCACATCGAGCTGCGTAGAGCGTAGTGGCGGCGCAGTCTCATATGTTTACGTAAATGTCCTGCATGTTCTAATTTGTGTTTGATTGAACGTTGCAGTGCCCAGCTTCAAGTCTTGAGTAAGATGATTTTCGCATTGGACCTCTGCAGTATCGACAAGACGAAGGAAGGGCCCATAGGGCAGTTAGGAGCCGTGACTCAATAGAGTACTTCGTATTTTGGCCCCTTGAGCGGCAGAACAAAGTCTCTCGGGTATCAAGCCGCAGTTAGCACTTTCGGGTGTTCAAACGGCTTTCGTGCAAAGTGACACTGTAAATGGTATTTATGGTAAAAGGCGTAAAATTTAATTATGTAATCAATCCAATTCCATTATCTACGTAATATGTTGTGGGAATATTATGGAGTTTTCATTTGAGTTTTAATGTTTATGAAATGTTTTAATATGTAAAAGGTTTTTTGGCAAAATTATGTTCATCGCAGCTTCCAATTCAAGCTTTGTGTATTATTTTGTAAGGAAAGGCTTCCGAAATCGGAACTTTTGTCACATTGTCAATTTACGTCAGCCGTTTGCGGTCCTAAAGTGGATCAGTTTTCAAACCAGGTTTGGACGTAGTAATTGTGCATAATTTTTGTAAAAGTGTTTCTAAAGGCATTTGTTTGCCTATCATTTTTCTACTAAATTCTTGGTTAATATTTTTTTTAATTGTAATTCTGCTTTGTTCCTCTTTACAGCCGATTTCTGTGCAGCAAGAGGAATTTATATTGTCAATTATTATTGAGAAAATTGTGTTTTTTTGTAATTTTTCACATGTTTTGTAATAAATGCATTACATGTTATCAAGTGAAGTTGGATTGCATATCTACCGCTTAGATCCCATAGTTAGAAATTCACTTGGAATTCCCCGAACCATGTGCCTTTACTCCCTTAAAAAATAGCACCTTCTCGAAAGTTAGATGCCCAGGAAGTTTTGTGTTAATTCCGCTCCCATCCATTAGGACCATGCACGGTCCTAACTTCCTCCATAAATTCTGATTAATTTGTTTTCGCTGTTCAGTACAGCTGCTGACCGTAACTTTAAAAATTTATTAAAAATAAATTTGATATTTCTCAATTGTCGCCTTTTGTTTATAACATATTGCGGTATTCAGTAATGCATGGCAGGAATATGTGCGTTATCTCGACGTAGTATTTAGGATTTTACAGAAAGAAAAACTCACTGTCCAACCGGCGAAATGCAAGTATGCACGTGCACATGTGCAACATTTGGGATATGTTTTCGGAAATGTCGATGCGAAGGTCAAGGCAATCCGAGACTTTCCCATACCGAAAACAAAGAAGCAGGTTCGTGCATTTTTAGGTCTATCTGAGTATTACCGCTAGTTCATTCACGGGTTTGCGGAGAAGACAGCACCGATTACTGACTTGTTACGAGGACGAGAGCGGCAAGGAAGGGTAACATGGACTGACGAATGCCAAGAAGCGTTCTGCCGATTAAGAGAGGCACTCTGAGGCGACGCAGTAATGAAAGCAACGGACTTCACTAAAAGTTTCATACTCCAATCTGATGCGTCAAATAGAAAGTTGGGAATGATTCTAGCTAAAAAAGACGATATAGGAGATGAGCATTCGGTACTCTATAGAAGTAGAAAGCGTACACAGACGGAATACAAATTTTGTACATCAGAACAAGAGCGCCTGGGAATTATATGGGGTCTTCAAAAGCTAAAATATTATTTGGATGGGCAGGTTGCCATAAAAATAGAGGCAGACCATAATCTGCTGGTATGGCTAAAAACTTCTGCAGGGAATAATCCTAAAATGATGAGCTGGTCGCTGTTTGTGCAACAACTCGACATCACCATTGTTAATAAAAAAGCGGCAGAGCATGTCAAAATGGATGCATTGAGTCGCATGTACTAGCCTGGAGTGGCCTACGTGAACGGAAGCGAACACCACGACAGTGGCGCCAAAATGTACAAAAAGTGGTGCAATTGCATAAATTGTAAATACTATAGTTAAGATTGTTACTGAGTGTATATAACATGTCTTTCTTCTTTCTAAGGTTACAAGGGTCTGTAGTAGTTGTTAATATAGATGCCAATGTTATGATCATACTAATATTGTAAATGTAATATTGATAATGCCAATAAAGCTAGTCACGGTCGTCACTGAAATTATTGAAAGCTATTTATTTTGGAGGGCTAGGGCGACTTGCCTCAGTATTGCCTTGCCTGTGGAGTGCAGCAGTAGTTTTCAGAGGAGTGTAAATATTGTACAGTAATTGTAAAGAAAAGCTCGGTGTCTGTGTTTCGCTCACATCACGACGACGTCACATTTATCAATATGTTGCTCCAGTGTAAAGTGACCAGCCAAATTGATTTCATTCTGCCCTCCTATCATGATGACTGTATCCCGTTTAAATAAATAAATAAATAAATAAATATCTTTATTGGTGGCGAGGCTCAGGCCATTTAGCCTGCTCTTCCACCTGACCACTTTCAGAATTTATATTATAATAGTACATAATAAAGGAAGTCATTCAATGAAAAGTACGCACGCAATTTGTTGTACATCTTACTACAGTTGTTACTACATCTTACTACTTGCACAGTTGTACATCTTACTACGCTCAAAATTATTTTACTTTGCATCTACAGACCTCCAACAAAGCAAGCTTTAGATTATTTCAATTTCGTAGAAAATCTAGAGATAACTCTGAACAAAATTAGTAATCTCTCTTTTAAATCCATTGTTGTATGTGGAGATTTCAATATTGATTTTCTGAGCGAATCCCACGAAAAAGAGCAGTTTCTCAATTTAATTCATTCTTTTAATTTAGATATTACAG
This sequence comes from Teleogryllus occipitalis, assembly GCA_011170035.1. NCBI lineage: Eukaryota > Metazoa > Arthropoda > Insecta > Orthoptera > Gryllidae > Teleogryllus > Teleogryllus occipitalis. The sequence continues at coordinate 143,671 of BLKR01001715.1, read as the reverse complement.
TGAACGTACCTACACGGAATACTCTTAAATCACAAACAGCAATAGATCAAATTATAATTAACAAAACCACAACTAGATATGAAATAATAACGAATAATCTAGGTTACAGTGACCACGATGCACAAATTCTTACAATTACTAATAACATGAATACTGACACAATAAATAAAACACGCATGTGCAGAGCATTTACTACAGTTAACATAAAGTTATTTACGGACTACTTGCTGAAAGAATCATGGGAGGCAGTTTATAACGCTATTGACACAAATGAAAAATATAATTTATTTTTCTCAAAGCTTTCATTTCTCTTTAACGCATGCTTTCCTATTAAAAAGAGAAAATTAAACATTTCACGAAAAAGTAATACTTGGATCACAAAAGGAATTAGAACATCGTGTAAAAATAAACGTACTCTCTACTTTATTTCTAAACGTCATGACGTATCTCAAGATTTCCTTATCTACTTTAAAAAATACAAAACATTGTTACGAAAAGTCATAATGCAGGCTAAAATCATGAAAAACGATCAGGATATTTTGAACTCAAATAATAAAACAAAAGCAATGTGGAATATAATAAACAATACTACCAAATCAACTAGAAAACCCGTAGAGAATGTTGTTTTAAAATATAACGATATAAATGTGAACGATCCGGCAACAGTGGCTAATCTCTTTAACCAATACTTTTCGAGAATTGCTGCCGATCTCACTAAGGGTTTTCAGCCACAAAATTCAAAAACAGACAGTTCACCCAAAATTTTAGACACAATGTTCGTTTCCGAAACTTCTTCCTATGAAATTCTCAAAATAATCGGTAAACTAAAAAATAAATATTCGTCCGGTTTAGATGAATTCCCGGATTCTTTGTTAAAGACTTGTGCGTATGCCATTATACACCCGTTAACTCACATATTTAATGCATCTTTATGCACTGGAACGTTTCCAGATATTTTCAAAACAGCTAAAATTAAGCCGCTTTTCAAAAAAGGCAACAAAAATGAAATTCAAAATTATCGGCCCATTTCTCTTCTATCAGTTTTTTCAAAAATATTAGAGAGACTTTTTTACGTACGAATGGAAACCTTTCTCACTAAACACGACGCGCTTTCAGATTGCCAACATGGATTTAGAAAATCAAAATCAACGGAAACAGCTATATTTTCTTTTCTTAAAGATGTCGCCTCATCATTAGATCAAAACGAGGCACCTATTGGATTATTTTTAGATCTCTCAAAAGCTTTTGACGTCATTGATCATGACATTTTACTTTCCAAATTACCTTCATATGGAATCCGTGGTATTGCTCTAGATTGGTTATGTTCGTACCTTAAACAACGATCTCAGAGAGTTGAAATACCTTACTGGAATGATGGAACATTACGTACGCACCTTTCCGACTCTTTGCCCATTGCATGTGGAGTTCCTCAAGGATCGATTTTAGGCCCTATTCTGTTCCTACTTTACGTAAACGATATGCCCTCGACGATTCGAAACGGAAGAACGGTTCTCTTTGCGGATGATACGAACATCCTTTGCAATAAAGAAACCGTAAATAGTACAATATCAGATGTTTCAAATTGGTTCCGAAATAACAAATTAATAGTAAACGAAAAGAAAACGGTTTTAATGCAGTTTTCCATTTCAAATAAACAATTCTGTGCTCCATTGAAAATGAACAGTGTACCATTGACTGATGTTAAGGCAACAAAATTTTTAGGTCTCTCAATTCAGTCAAACCTTAAATGGAACGTCCATTTAAATGAATTGAACACAAAATTAAGTTCATTATGCTACGCGTTCAGAATTCTTGCAAATTCAGTCAGCCTTCATACTGCTCGTTGTGTATACTTCGCGAATGTTCATTCCCGCCTGAGATATGGCATAATATTCTGGGGAAATACATCTTATAGCTCCCAGACTTTTAGATTACAAAAACGAATTGTACGAATAATAACCAAATCCCACCCACGTGATTCATGTAAGCCTCTCTTTATTCATCTAGGAATTCTACCATTACCGTGTCTTTTTATTTACGAATCAGTGGTTTTTGTAAAAAATGACTTGCTCAAGGGCGGGAATATTTTTTCAGAAAATGCCGAAATCTATTACTATAACACTCGACGTAGAAATCATATTCATCAGGTGACAGTATCAACAGCTCATTACAAAAAATTCACATACAATACATGTACATTATTTTACAAAACTTTGCCAGATGACAATAAACGATTAAATTCAATAGAAAAGTTTAAATCCCAAGTGAAATCGTTTCTGCTGCATAGCTGTTTCTATACAATTAGAGACTATACTGAGCATCACAAGAAAAGTAACATTAATTTTAACAATGATACATAATGCATTATTTACCTTTTGGACTGTATAAATAAGTATAAACAACCTGTAACAACTATTGTACTACAGCTTCCGGGTCAATGACCCCCATCTCGATCAGGTTTTTCGTCCAGTTTCCCTGATCCATTGAGCAAATGCTGAGATGGCCCCTTGTTTTGCTTCTGGACATAAATGTAACTTCATTTTCTGTGCACGTCTTCTAGAATTCAGTGGGAAATACAATTATTCAAATTATCGTTTCCATGTCGCGGCAGGAAGTTATAAGAGCCAAAATTTATTGCTTATTTATCTTTGAAAATAGATTTTATTACATGGGAGTTTTTTTGTTGTTTTTTTCTCCCTTGCAAAATTCAAAATTTATTGCCTATTTACCCTTGAAAATAGATTTTTTTACATGGGAGTTTTTTTGTTTTTTTTCTCCCTTTCAAAATTCAAAATTTATTGCTTGTTTATCCTTGAAAATAGATTTTATTACATGGGAGTTTTTTTCTCCCTTTCAAAAATTCAAAATTTAAGTAGTATATGACTTAGTGTAGGGATCACAGAATTTTGAAAATGTGCACACAATTCACTTTTCCCCATAGCACGTCATACGCAGTTTTTAACTGTTTTTTTGACGTTAAATAAATAAATAAATAAATAAATAAATTTGGATGAAGATTTTCACGTGGATGACAGGAGTGAAAGCGAGGGAGGACGAGCTTGATAGGAAATCAGGAATGAATCGGGATGAATGGAACGGTAGAGAGAAAGGAAAGAAAAAAAGAAAGAAAAGGAGAAAAAATCAGTGAAATGTTAATAAGTTCTGCTAATTTGTTCACGGAGGTTTTGAAGAAGCTAAAATTGCGTACGTATTCTTGAATTACCCCTAGAAAAACTAGAAAGGGAGGGAATCTCGTAAGCATACAAGCGAAGACACATCAAGTCAAGAGTTCAAGCCTTGAGAGAAACTGAAAACATTAAGAGATAATGGTAAATGATTTTGCGTATATTTCATAATATTAACAATAATAATTATTATATGATAAAGTGTCATAAAACTATTTGGTTCTTAAATAAAGTTAAAAAATTAAAAATGTGGATAGAATCAATTTATTTTTAGGAGATGTTAACAGTTAAAATGTTCTACAAACTAGTAAATTGGAAAATTTTAAGAATTTAGGAAATTTTTACCGTTTACAGTACTCCCGTTTGGTGCATTTTTGTGTGAGTGTCCAACTCACAGGTCACGTCGGCGAAACTCCCGTAGGGCGTATTTTGTAGAATACTGCCTAAGAATATAATCCGGGTCCAACCTATCTCCTTTCGTTTCTTCACAGTCCTCCATCTATCCTTGACCTCCACCCGAACTGACTCTCATAATTTCCCATTAATGATCTACCCGTCCCCCAAAACATGTCTTCTGTTAGAATTTCCCTGTGCGAAAAAAAGAGTCGTGTCCCTATGAGGCATGCAAACCTGTTCTAAAAGGCCTCGGACGCATCTCTTCCGAGTTACTCGCGATCATAATATGTATTGCAATAATCTTTTATTTTTGTATGTTATAATCTGCAAACTTTTGTTTCTTCTGATATCTGTTCGATGTACGACTGGAATATAATTCTCTATTCACCACTATTGCACAAAATTTTGTGTCGTTGGTTTCTTATAAACTGCCAAAAATTATCGTCTTCCCTTAGAGTATGTTATACTTACACAAAGGATTAGAGCCCTTTAAAAACATGATAATTTGTAACTACATTCCAAAGTCAAAATATTATTTGGTGATTCATCAATGTATACAAATGCATAATAAACACTAAAATAAATGTACGGCGCTGTTGCAGACATATTCAAAGTATATTTAAAGTCAAGGTGATTTCAAGGCCGGAAAACGGTAAAATGGTTTTTACTTTTTGTACTGCAGCCCAGAAGTCGAAAAAATTTGAAATAAATTCACAACAATTTATGTTTTGAGAGGAATTTTGATATTTTTCGAGCCTGTTCCCCGGTCTAAGACTCAATAAAAATTATTTTTTGTTATTTTTCAAAAATCTTTTTTGCATTTGGATTTGGCACTGAGAAAATATCAAAAAATGTTATTTCCAAAATTATGAGTTATGTTCTTATTTTTAATATTTTTTCAAGCAGATAAATAAGTGTTTAGTTGACGAAAACAATTACAATTAAAAAACACGTTTTAGGCTGTAGAGAGGTGTGGGTGGTGGGACGGACGTTAAGAAACCTTTCAAAAATATTATAATCATGTTAGCCTTATAGTGTAACTATAAGTGATATTTAATATATTTAATGTATTATTTACCATATGGACTGTATAATTCTAAACTATATGTAGCAAGTATTGCACCGCAGCTTCAGGGTCAAAGACCCTCATCTCGTTTTCAGGTTTTTCGTCCAGTTTCCCTGATCTATTGGGCAAATGTTGAGATGGCCCCTTGTTTTGCTTCTGGACATAAATGTAACTTCATTATCTGTGCACGACTTCTAGAATTCAGTGGGAAATATCGTTATTCAAATTATCGTTTCCATGTTGTCGCGGCAGAAGTATTATTCCTTGACAGACATCATGGATAAGAGCCCAAAATTTATTGCTTATTAATACTTGAAAATAGATTTTATTATATGGGAGCGGTTTTTTTAATTAATTCAAAATTCCATTAGTATATGACTTAGTGTTGTCATCACAGAATTCTGAAGACGTGCACAGAATTCACTTCTCCCCATAGCACGTCATATAAAGTTTTAACTGTTTTTTGACGTTAAATAAATAAATAAATAAATAAATAAATAAATAAATAAATAAATAAATAAATAAATAAATAAATAAATAAATAAATAAATAAATAAATAAATAAATAAATAAATAAATAAATAAATAAATAAATAAATAAATAAATAAATAAATAAATGAATGAATGAATGAATGAATAATAAATAAATAAATAAATAAATAAATAAATAAATAAATAAATAAATAAATAAATAAATAAATAAATAAATAAATAAATAAATAAATAAATAAATACCTATATATCATTTGGTTTAGGGAAATGTTTTACCATCCTAACCGGGGGTACCCTTTGATTATCACTTCAGGGAGGCGTAGAAAAACGCAATGGTGTCCCTGAAGGTCTGGTAGCAAAGGCAACAGCGACATCTCTGCTCCTTTCTAGCATTCAACGTCTACTTGTGAATTATATGTCACTGAAGCGTGTGACCAAATATGAATGAATAATGAATTTGAGGACATTGTGTTATTTAGATTTTCTTTGCAAAACTTTCTGTTCATGAGATTTATTACATAAGGACACAAGCTGTCAATCATTACAAAGTCAATTTTAAACAGTTTCCTTGTATGTAGTATTTCATACATTTCAATAATAACACATTGAATTTTAAGAATTCAACGTCAATTCTTTTTTGTTATTTACGTCGGTAAAACACGCTTACATCCTTAGCGACCGCGTCCATTTCAACGGCCGTTAAAATGCTCCTAAGTCCATTAAAAATATTTTAGTGAACTTTTGGGTTTAGATTTAACTGGTGCTCGTAAATCTTTGGATAAATATGTTCCTTTTGTCCCACGAGTCTCGCTTGTACTATTTCATCCATTTGTACCATGCCCCATTAGTCCCCTTCCTGTTTGTCCCCATTGTCCCATTTTTCTCCATGTCCCAAAGTGTTCCTTTGTCCCATTAGGTCTCCCTGTCTCATGACCCCTTGTCTCCATGTCCCATTTGTCCCCAGGTCACATTCTCTTCCCTTTTTCCATTTTGTCTCTTGTCCCATTTGTCTCATTTCTCCTCAGGTCTAATTTTGTTCCTTTCTTCCATTTTGTCCCCTTGTCCCATTTGTCCCATATTCCATTTGCCACCAGACCTAATTTCGTTCCATTGTTCTATTTTGTCCCGTGTTGTCCCCTTGTCCCATTTTGTCCCCTAGTTACATTTTGTCGCTTTGTCACATTTTGTCCCCTTGTTACATTTTGTCCCATTGTCCTATTTGTCCCCTTGTTACACTTTGTCCCCTTGTCCTGTTTTCTATAGATCATCGTAATATAAGTTTCCGAAATTTTATCAAATGTATAAACAATATTAAAAATGACAATTTTGAAATGATTCACGACATAATTGATCCGCTACTGCTTCTGAATGGATTAGCGAAAACAGAGTTTGCATACGTCTGCTCATCTAGAGGAAGTGGATGGAACACGATTTCATTCCGATGACGCATAAAAACATTGTGTGCATTGATGATCTTCCGAAAATAAAATTGAACTTGAATTGGAAACCATACATAGAGTACATGTAAATAATTTATTATATTGAAGTGTTTTTCTCCCAAGTGATTACGCAAAAGACCCTAAAGTTACTAGCGTTGTACATATTAAGATGTAAAAATATTTATAAGAATCACATCTTGTTCCTTATTCTGACGTAAAATTCCTCATGAGTTTGTTATCATAAATGATATTTTATATTCGCTGTAAAGAACACCATGTAAAATGCAATCATCCTTACGTTACATTGACGGGAAATAACCCCCTCCCCCAAAAAATCAGAAATTATTCATTCGCTTAGAGCGGCACTAGCCAATAATAATATCTGTAGAAATCCTTTACTGCAACTAAATGAACTTTAAATATTCTTATTTTGTTTAGAATTTTATATATCAAAACTATTGTAATTAAAATATGTTCATGTGCCTTATCGTATTTTTGTATTCGGCCATCCAGAAACGGACGAATAATTTCACAATTCAAAGCTAGTGTCTCGGAGACGTGTTCATTTAACTGAGTCTAAAACGTATTTTTTCAGTTATTTATTTTTTCTAATAAAATAACTATATTAGATCAACTTCTGGCGCAAATTATATGCGTTGTATATTAAATATTACTATAATAAAAGAAGAAATGTAGATATGGAGCTTATTACTCGTTGTCGAGAGTTATTTTTGCAACAAACTGCATATTATTGTTTTAAAATAGGTTTACTAGGAAATTACACGCATTTATTTTTTTAATTAAATGCACATACTACAATTGATTTAAATCTGTTGGTTAGTTTAATATTTATTTTAAAATATTTACCATAATATAACTCGCGATCGCCGCCATTTCGTGATCACGTTGAATAGTCTCGCCTCTCTGAAATGAAGCTAAAGTGGATTGGTCAGATCGATCCCGTTGGGCGGGGCAGCGGTAGGCGAAGTAGTAAAGTTCGACTCAGGACATCACGCATTTTTCGTGCAATCGACGGTACTTATATGCATGACAATATATTTATTAGTTCAACAAAGCATTTTTTTTTTTTTTTGCTAATTCGAATGTTTGATAATTCGATTTTTTTCATTTCCCTTGTTGTTCCACTTAATGTGAGTTGGACTGTAGGAGAAGCGAAGTTCTATTGGCTGTTTCACTTATTTAGTTTTCTGCATTTTCTGCAGGTGAAAAATACCGTGTTCCATCGGAGATAGGTGTCGCCTCCCACTCAAACCCACAGGCAAAGTAAGTAATGAACAAGTGTGCTTTAGCGAAATATATTTAATTGTGTTTGATGCAGGTTTTTCTATTGTTATGTAGAAATATCTGCTTTACTGCCAAACGAAGTTACAGAAGCAAATAATGTATCTTCATACTATTATTTCATCATGCCTTCATTATTGGATGTACCGGTTGAAATATTGGAAATTATATTTTTCAATCTCCCTCCAACGGACTTGTTCAATCTTCAAATAACATGTCATTACATTGAAATGGTATGTCACAATATCAACAGAAAAATGGTGAAACGTGTTGTGAAACAGCTACATGTAATGAAGTTCGATGATTCTCCTTTAAATCTTAATAATAAAGAAGATTACATGAAAATGGAACTTTATATAATTTTGGATTACTTCATAATGTATCTAGGAAGAAAAATATGTCAATTTACATCTTATAACTTCGTTCCCTGGAGCATTGTAGAAAGTATGTATGAACTTACTCGTTTGCTGAATATTAAGCCAGCTACAAGAGAATTAGTTCTGCAGATGAAAGACAAAATGATAGAAATCAGACAGAAGGCAAACAGGCAATGGCAAACAGGAATATGATTGTGTCATCTCGAAGGTAGGAGAGAAGAAAAATATCTAAAAGTATTCCAAAATGATAGAAAATTAAAAGAATAAATATGAACTGTTATCATCTTATATACAAACGGTCTGGACAGATTTGTACGTGTAAAACAAAAAATAAAGCAGCAAAAACCTCAATTTTTTAAAACATAATGGACTGATTGATATTTAAATCAATATTTTTGTTAATATAAAAATGATTTGTTCAATATAAATCATATTCCTACTCTATCTATTGTGTTTTTTGTTTCTTTGTATTGTGAATATTTGATTAAATAATCATTTTCTCTCTTTCTATACTACTCTCTTCAAATATGGTGTACCTGCACATTGGTTTTAGAAACTGGGATTTGATGTAGGGGAAAACGACTCCTATCTAACACATGCAATCAACTGCTTCTCCTACAGCTCATTTTAAAACTAGTGGGGCTACAACAGCATGAACATTCTCGCATTATTTCTATCATTTGCAGTTTTGGAATATTCGGATAGTTTAACGAAAATGAGACCTGCATTAGTTTTCAAACGTACTTTGCTATATCCGGAAAGAAAATTAAAGAGAATTTGGAATCATCTTTGACCAAACCATTTTAAATTGCATTACTTACAACAAGAAATTGTGCGGAAACTACCCGTTATTTTTTAAAATTGTAGATAATTAATTATATATGTATTTAATTAAATATCTATTTTATAGAACAGTATTTATGAAATAGAAATATTGATCCGTATAAACACCCTTAAGATGGAGGTAAAATTGACATAAATTTGATTTAACAACCGGTTATCTACAGAGATATAAATTGTAAAATAACATATTTTTCTTTGTCAGAAAAGCATTCCGGTTTCTTAAAAGATTTTAATGAGAAGCAGTTTTTAATATTGTAGTAGTTTATTTATTTATTTATTTATTTATTTATTTATTTATTTATTTATTTATTTATTTATTTTACGTCAAAAAGACTGTTAAAAAACTGCGTATGACGTGCTATGGGGAAAAGTTAATTGTGTGCACATTTTCAAAACTCTGTGATCCCTACACTAACTCATATACTACTTAAATTTTGAATTTTGAAAGGGAGAAAAAAAACAAAAAAACTTCCATGTAATAAAATCTATTTTCAAGGATAAATAAGCAATAAATTTTGAATTTTGAAAGGGAGAAAAAACAAACAAAAAAAACTCCCATGTAATAAAATCTATTTTCAAGGATAAATAAGCAATAAATTTTGGCTCTTATTACTTCCCGCCGCGACAACATGGAAACGATAATTTGAATAATTGTATTTCCCACTGAATTCTAGAAGACGTGCACAGAAAATGAAGTTACATTTATGTCCAGAAGCAAAACAAGGGGCCATCTCAGCATTTGCTCAATGGATCAGGGAAACTGGACGAAAAACCTGATCGAGATGGGGGTCATTGACCCGGAATCTGTGTTACAATAGTTGTTACAGGTTGTTTATACTCATTTATACAGTCCAAATGGTAATTAATGCATTATGTATCATTGTTAAAATTAATGTTACTTTTCTTGTGATGCTCAGTATAATCCCTAATTATATAGAAACAGTTATGCAGCAGAAACAATTTCACTTGGGATTTAAACTTTTCTATTGAATTTAATCGTTTAATTTCATCTGGCAAAGTGTTGTAAAATAATGTACATGTATTGTATGTGAATTTTTTGTAATGAGCTGTTGATACTGTCACCTGATGAATATGATTTCTACGTCGAGTGTTATAGTAATAGACTTCAGCATTTTCTGAAAATATATTCCCGCCCTTAAGCAAGTCATTCTTTACAAAAACCACTGATTCGTAAATAAAAAGACACGGTAATGGTAGAATTCCTAGATTAATGAAGAGAGGCTTACATGAATCACGTGGGTGGGATTTGGTTATTATTCGTACAATTCGTTTTTGTAATCTAAAGTCTGGGAGCTATAAGATGTATTTCCCCAGAATATTATGCCATATCTCAGGCGGGAATGAACATTCGCGAAGTATACACAACGAGCAGTATGAAGGCTGACTGAATTTGTAAGAATTCTGAACGCGTAGCATAATGAACTTAATTTTGTGTTCAATTCATTTAAATGGACGTTCCATTTAAGGTTTGACTGAATTGAGAGACCTAAAAATTTTGTTGCCTTAACATCAGTCAATGGTACACTGTTCATTTTCAATGGAGCACAGAATTGTTTATTTGATATGGAAAACTGCATTAAAACCGTTTTCTTTTCGTTTACTATTAATTTGTTATTTCGGAACCAATTTGAAACATCTGATATTGTCCTATTTACGGTTTCTTTATTGCAAAGGATGTTCGTATCATCCGCAAAGAGAACCGTTCTTCCGTTTCGAATCGTCGAGGGCATATCGTTTACGTAAAGTAGGAACAGAATAGGGCCTAAAATCGATCCTTCAGGAACTCCACATGCAACGGGCAAAGAGTCGGAAAGGTGCGTACGTAATGTAATAATAGTTGGTTCTGCTCCTTGAAATACACACTAACTGGGATTTCTGAAATCCAAGAGATTACAGATGTACGAAATAAATAAGTTGTTAAATAAGAGGGAGACCCCATTTTTAGTATCTTAAATAAGAGTCAAAGGCTGTGATATAAACGCCTTTTTAATGTTAATATTTTACATTTTTTATAGCAGTAGGACATGTGACTTATTTTTTATGTTATAAATAAAGCAAATACATGCATTTTGAGCAGGGGGCTGTCACTTAATGGGACGGGAAAATTCCTCCTTTCAGCGTAGTGGTGGGTGGAGGGAGAAAGAGGAGATTATGGGCTCGACATTACCGCCCACCCTGGTGCAGCACTCTACAGTGACTTTTGCAATCTAATAAAAAATACTGCCTTCCAAGTATGCTGCCATCTGAAGATAGATTTGAGCGAATGCTGGAAACTGCCCCCGGATCGGCTCCGATTTTTTTAATTATTCGTTGGATACCCGTCTCTCGCTTATACAAGGTTCCATGTTCGACGTGTTTGTGGTCCAAATTTTGAATTAGAAAATGCCGAATTTTCGGCGTTGTTTGGATCCCAATTGCCATAATAACCGAATGGGAGACACGAAAAATATAAGACGTATTGTATTCCACGAGAAACTACAAAGTAAGTGATATTAATATTTTGCATGTTTCGTTAAGAATAGTTTCATATTTTCAGAATAATTATTTACTATAATACATATTTTCATGTAATACTGATATTTATTGTTACAACACACGACGTAGAAATCATGTTCATAAAGTGTCAGTATCAACAGCTCACTACAAAAAATCCACATACAATACATGTACGTTACTTTATAACGCATTGCCAGATGAAATTAAACAATGAAAATTGGTACACAAATTTAAGTTAAAAGTAAAATCTTTTCTGCTGCACAACTGTTTCTATACAATTAGAGACTATACTGATCGTCAAAAATAAAAATAATGTTTACTTTAACAATACAATGATAATGAATTATTTTACATTTGCATTGTATAATTAAAAAAAAGACTTAAATGCCTGTAACATGTTACGTTCTTCAGCTTCCGGGTCAATGACCCCCATCTCGATCGGGTTTTAGTCCAGTTTCCCTGATCCATTGAGCAAATGCTGAGATGGCCCCTTGATTTGCTTCTGGGCGTAAAAGTAGCTTCATTATGCGCACGTTTTGTTGAGCTTTCCTTTTGCTTGTAGTGGTAGTAGAGCTTAGGGGAGTTTCTATTTCGTTAGCAATACAAAATTCGTTCGTTTACCGTTACAAATAATTTTTCTATAATTCGGAAATGAAAATATCTAGTTCTGGAAATGTTAATCCCTCGCTGTTTTAAATTTATTATTATTATTATTATTATTATTATTATTATTATTATTATTATTATTATTATTATTATTATTATTATTATTATTATTATTATTACCATTATTTTTTCATCTTTCAACTATTAATAGTTAAATTGTTGGGAAGGGAGTCTGAAACTCAAGAAAGCGTGTGAAGAATGAATGAATGAATGAATGAATAATAAATAAATAAATAAATAAATAAATAAATAAATAAATAAATAAATAAATAAATAAATAAATAAATAAATAAATAAATAAATAAATAAATAAATAAATAAATAAATAAATAAATAAATAAATAAATAAATAAATAAATAAATAATAGAAATACAAATAAATAAATAAATAAATAATAAATAAATAAATAAATAAATAAATAGTAAATAAATAAATAAATAAATAAATAAATAAATAAATAAATAAATAAATAAATAAATAAATAAATAAATAAATAAATAAATAAATAAATAAATAAAAATAAATAAATAAATAAATGACTAAATAAATAAATAAATAAATAAATAAATAAATAAATAAATAAATAAATAAATAAATAAATAAATAAATAAATAAATAAATAAATAAATAAATAAATAAATAAATAAATAAATAAATAAATAAATAAATAAATAAATAAATAAATAAATAAATAAATAAAAGTTATGAGAGTGGGAAAAGGAAGAATAGAGAGAAAGAGAATATCAACAAGAATCTAACCGGGTATATTGAAATGGTGAGTTGTGACTTCCATGTAGTGGTGTTTGAACTTCTGTCAAGTATGGAGTGAATTCTTTGAATAAGACTGTTTTTGTGTTTCGCTATCTACTGAAGGAACAATATATTTATTTTTTAAAAAGTGCAAAAGGAATGTACTGAGTAAAACATACACGATCATTTGTAAGACGATGTAGGGAAATCATAGAGAGTGGAAAACCCAACTACAGAGAAATAGTTCGAATATCAACCACAATACTCGCGAAAAATATTCACACCATCGTTTGTACGGATGTGAGCGTGGATTCGTCGTGCCAGTGGTCAATCTGACGCTAACCGCTGCCACCAGATGTGACGTGCCACTCTCGGAGCTGACTGGCTTCGTCGTAATCCTAAGGCGGACTGTGATTGATTTAACGAATTGTGACAAGTTGAAGGGAAGGGCGAGGGAAACTTACTCAGAAATCATGTTCCAGTCAATGCACCATTTTATTACTAATTAATGGTGAGAGAGGGAGAGCGGTGATAAACTAGATGAGGAGGTATATAGGAGTCGAGCTTCACAAATAGCGACCTCTCACCTCGTCGCTCCGTGGACCACGTGCTCCGGTGGGAACGGCAAGAGCAGCAGCAGAGCTCTCTGGGGCCGCGTCATCACCAGAAGGGCCTTGACGTGTTCTGTGTTCGTCGCTAAATCACGTGTGCCTCTCTTTCTGCCTCCTCCTGGCTCCGCCGGGCCCGTTTATATGCCCCTCGCTTACGTTCGGCCGTGTTTTTTAGAGGTCGCTGCTGAAACGTCTTGCGACGCTGCAAGCCGCTTGCCTTGGGAGTCCCCCTGGCAGGGTGTGATGTGGTAATGGCGGTTCGCCACAATACTTTTTTGGTATATTTCATTAATCATTTTTGTAGTTCTGCTCCCGTGTTTGCAGACAGTAGTATATCGTCTGCGAAACGTAAATTGGTTAACCTTTTGCCATTTATGTTTAAACCATATTTTTTGTCTGTCCAGTTTGATTTTTTGAAGATGTACTTCAGCATCCAGATAAACAATGCGACAAACATTACGGACTTGATATTCTCAGCTATTTTTCTTGTACCAGAAAACTGATGATGATGGCTAAGCCATCGAAAGCTGCTATTTTTAAAATAAATACTATTGTTGACAATGACAACGCCTTCAATCATTTCAATTCACAGCTAAGTTGATCATCAAGTATTAAGCCCACGTTTTTAACTTATCAATGTCGAGGCACTTGTCTATAAATACATCAGGAATAGATGAACTTTTGAAGTTTATTTAAGTTAAGAACTATTGAAGTTTCTCATGCATTAGGGAAGAGCCAATTATGATGGTTTGTAATGGTGGATTTAAATTAATGTGGTTTCTCATTGATGAAAAACGATTACGGATTGGAGCTCTTCATTTAATTTATTTATTTGCATTGCTACCTGTGACGGTTTCCAGGCGATATGAATCTGGACGTCATCTGCACACACATGATTAAGCTACATTCTCTGAGTTCGCATGACAGGTCATTCACGTATATTAAAACGAACAGTGGTCAGAACACGGGACCATGAATACTCCCAGAACGAGAGGTTTTGAATTTGAGTGGAGATCAGTCAATCCTCTGTTGTCTATTGTAGAGATAGCTTGGAATCTAAGAGATGATTGAATCAGATTCATAATCTAGGGGTCCCCGGGTCGACAATCGTGTTTTTTAGGAGCAAGACTCTCGTCACTTGGAGTCTGAATCGTTTTTCAGCAGTTAAGAATATCGTCACTTAAGGCTTAAATCGATATAAAGTAGAGATAAAGCAAGTCTTTATGAAACTAGAGCCTCGTTATTGAGGGTCCCCGGGTCGACGGTCGTGTTTTCTAGGAGGAAGACTCTCGTCACTTGGGGTCTAGGTCGTTTTACAGGGAGCAAGAATCTCGTTACTGACAAAACGTTTAAGACAAAAGACGAAGACGAAAGACGAAAACGAAAAACGAAGACGAATGGAAAGACGACGACCAAAGATGAAGAGGAAAGCCGAAGACGAAAGTCGAAGACGAAAAACGAAGCCGAAAGACGAAGACAAAACAAAAACGAATACGGAATACGAAGACGTACGGCGAAGACGAAAGACGAATGACGAAGACGAAAACCCAAACACGAAAGACCAAGAGGAAATACGAAGACGAAATACGAAGACGAATTATACGAATACAAAAGGAAAAAGACAAAAGAGGAAGACGAAAATGTATGTGAAAGACGGAATACGAAGTCGAATGACGAAGACGAAAGACGAAAAACGAAGGCGAAAGATGAATACGAAAGACGAAGGCCAAAGACGAAAACGAAAGACGAAAAACGAAAACGAAAGACGAAGACAAAAGACGAAAGGCGAAGGACGATGAAGAAAGACGAAACACGACGACGAAAAATGAAGACGAAAGCTGAAGACGAAAGACGAAAGGTGAAGATGAAAGACCAAAACGAATGAAGAAGACGAAAGACGAAGACGAAAGACGAAGACGAAATATGAAGACGATGACGAAAAACGAAGAGGAAGACGAAAGATGAAAGACGTAGACGAAAGATGAAAGACGTAGACGAAAGACGGAAACGAAAGACGCAGACGATAAATGAAGACGATGGCAAAGGACGAAAGACGAAGGCGAAAGATTTAGGGGAAATGCAGAGACGGAAGGCTCAGACGGAACATGTAGACGAATGACGGAACACGAAAGACGTAACACGAAAGACGGAGACGAAAGGCGGCGACGAAAGACGGAGACGATAGACGGAGATGAAAGACGAAGTCGAAAGACAGAGACGAAAGGCGGAGACGAAATACGGAGACGAAATACGGAGACGAAAGACGGTGACGAAAGACGGAGATAAAAGACGGAGACGAAAGATGGAGACGAAGATGAAAGACAAAGTCTAATGTTGAAGACTTAAACAAAAGGCGAAAACGAAAGACGAAGATGAAAGACGAAAGATGAAAGACGAGGACGAGGACGAAAGGCAAAGAGAACAGACGTAGACGAAAGGCGAAGACGAAAGTAGAATACGAACGTCCAAAACGATGTCGGAAGACGACGATGACAAAAAAGTCAAATCCAAAAAAATCCGGGCACATTATAAAAACAAATATGAAAATAAGAAAGAAGAGGAAGAATGAGAAAGTCAAAAGGCAAGGTGAAAGGCAAAATCATAAGATAAGACGAAAGACAAATATATATATATATATATATATATATATATATATATATATATATATATATATATACACACGAAAGATGACAGCTGGAGACGCTGACAAGAGACAATGGCAAAACGAAACACGAAAACTAAAATGAATCTGAACGACTAAGTCCGAGCTTTGTAGGAGCTTTGTAGGCGGTCTTGATGTCGAAGCGTCTCAAAAGCTTGCCAATTTTATCAGTAACCCCTCGTATATACGGTAGAATGGCCGTCCTGCGGTTGGAATCATCATCATTAGATGTGGTGATGTCAGCAGTGCTAGAGGTGGTCGTTGCTTGCCGTACAGCTTGGTTGGCAGCGTTGGCACTATATCCATTAGCTCGAAATGTGTTTTTTAATAGCTTTATTTCAGAGTCTAACGATTCCTTGTCACATACCCTAATAGCTCTGATGGCGAGAGTTTTCAGGACCCCTCGTTTCGTTGCCGGGTGATGGTGAGAACCGGCGTGCAGGTAGCGGTTGGTGTGACTTGGTTTCCGGTAAACACTGTGTCCCAGTCTTCCATAGGCTTTACGACTCACCAGCACGTCCAGGAAAGGCAGTTTTCCCTCTTTTTCCATCTCCATGGTGAACTTGATCTTGCGGTGTGTGTTGTTGAGGTGCTGGAGGAAGTCAGCTAGTGTGTGAGGACCGTGGGGCCACACTACTAGCGTGTCGTCCACGTACCGGAGCCAAAGTGTAGGTTTTAGCGGGGCATTCTCCAGGGCTTCCGTTTCAAAGGCTTCCATGAATAGGTTCGCCACCACCGGCGAGAGAGGGGAGCCCATGGCCGCCCCTTCCGCTTGGCCATAGAGTTGCCCCCGGTACTGGAAGAAAGTAGACGTGAGGCAGAACTCGGCTAAGTCAGCCCATTCCGTAGGGAGCCCCCGGGCGCAAAGTTTTTTGCGTATGACGGTAGTCGCCTCATCCACAGGTACCATAGTGAACAAAGACGTGATATCAAAGCTGACGAGGATGTCCGTGTCATTTATGCGTTGCTCCTTGAGAATGTCAATAAGGTGGGCCGAATTCTTGACAGATGACTTGATGTCGTCGGTCAAGGGCTGAAGTTTGTCGGCCACATAGCGGGCAAGGGGGTGGGTGGGAGAGTTGATAGCGCTCACGATGGGGCGCAGCGGCACGTCAGGCTTGTGAATCTTGGGAAGACCATAGAGTCTGGGAACACAGCTGTTGCCACCTTTTAGCGTGGGTTTGATTTCAGGTTCTATAGCGGCCGAGTTTTTTATCCGTGCCGCGACCTCTTCTCTCAGCTTCCGTACGGGATTGCTTCGTAGGACAGTATCTGTCTGATCTGCCAATAACGCTTCAACTTTAGAGTGGTAGTCGACGGTGTTCATGACCACCGTAGCATTGCCTTTGTCCGCAGGTAATACAACGATGTCCTCGCGCGTCCGTAGTTCTCGCAGCGCTACACGTTCCTCGCGTGGCAAGTTATTTCGTGGCAATTTAGCATGGGCCAAGAAGCGAGCCGATTCTCTGCGGATGTAGTCGGCCTGGTCCGCAGGAAGTTTGAAGACCGTGTTTTCCACCGCTGCCACGATATCCGCGTTAGGGACACGTTCGGGTACGGGCGCGAAATTGAGACCCTTGCTCAATACAGACACAGTGGCGTCGTTCAGCTCGTTGTCCGTTAGGTTGACGACCGTACTAGTTGCGTCCACCCCGAAAACCTCAGGATGTTGTTTCGCCTTCAGTTTGTCGAATTTGCGAATTTGCTTGCTTCTGGCTAATTCAAGTACCCGTTCCGCGGAATCCGCCGAAACCGTATCAAGTGGGGTCCAATCAGATATACTAAGACTGCCTGCCAGCATTAAGTGAATTTTGAACAAATTTCGTTCGATGTTAGAAAGTTGCATCCTGGTATGGCGGATCCTCTCGCGTAGGAGAGCGAAGCCCGTTCTACGGAGAATACGTAGTGCCGCCTGAGTCTGAGTCTGGTGACGGATTTCGAGAAAGGACGGAAGCACGTCCTCCTCTCTGCACCGCTGGAGGAAAGCGAGCTGGCTCAGCTTCCGTTTCCGTTTGTCTCGTAGATTAGAGAACTCACGAGTGAGTTTAAATGTTTCCTCCCCGTAGAGGTTGGTCAAGTGAGAGCGTAGGCTTCCGCGACCGGAGTCATGATTAACTTGGCTATCCGGGAGACGCCGCGTCCAGGGCACAGGTGCCAACGTTTCGGTCGCCATTCTGCGACCTTCCTCAGGCTTCCTTCCTATCAGCGGACGGAGAGAAACTGCATATAAACCCGTGCGCAGTCCATCTCCGCGCAGTACTACGCCCTGAGGAAGGTCGCAGAATGGCGACCGAAACGTTAGCACCTGTGCCCTGGACGCGGCGTCTCCCGGATAGCCAAGTTAATCATGACTCCGGCCGCGGAAGCCTACGCTCTCACAAAAAAATTAAGGTGAACAGGAAGGCGAAAACCAAAGCGAAATGCCAAATCGAATTATAATTTTTGTCTTCTTGTTGTTATGTTATATTCTTATTGTTATATCTCAAATATAAGTTTATGTTATGGCCATAGCAAGGTATTGATTAAATGACGAGTTCTTTATCAATAATTTTATTTTTATTTCATTCACAATTTATTTGTATTAATTCCTACCTTCTAATTAATTATTATATAAATTAATGATAATTGTCCTCATTCATAAGGTAAAATACATTTGTTAACTTCCATGCATGTTATTTTGTATTCTTTATACACCATTTATTCCTGTAAATACATCAAAAAACTTCAAGGTAGACAAAACGTTGTAAACTCTTTGTAACTTGGTATAGTAAGGTGTGATATGTTGCTACAAGATAGCACTGCTGTTATCTATAGTTTTTTTCTCTGTCTATACCTAGTTCACAAAGCAATGTTATAATTCTGTAATACCATAATATCGCTACTAGTGGTGCTTTTTGTAATTGTAATTTATTTTGTTATCGCTTGCCGCTGACAAGAAATAATCTTGGTTATTCTAGCCCCTTTAGGCCACTCTGTTTGTAAATAGTATTTTGGATCTTGCATCAATTTTTTTATTTTTAGTACTCAATTATAAATTTTAAGTAGAAGAGAACATTTTTCCTTCTACTTAAAATTTATAATTGACAGAATAAACAAGAGCGCTGCTTGCCGTATTCATTTTAGTATTTATAGAGTTTATTTTACTAATTATGGGCAGTTTCCTATAAGTTCCAAAAATATACTTAATTGTCTTTGTACATGTGTAAATAGCTCATTTCTTTAAATGTAAATTTTAACATGCTGCAGGTTGGAGGCGGTATTAACATGGATTCACTCATTATTGATTCATTATATTATTTAATAATTATTGGATGTTCACCTAGCTACTTATTTATTGATTGTCAGCTCTAAACATTATTATTTATTTTTGCATCACGTTATTTGGCATCTGCCATGTGTCGCAGCTCTGCCTCACATTTACCTGTACATTTCTAATTTATGTTTTTTGAAATTGTTGCAGAATATTAATTTTCCAGATTTTTCTGTGATTTGATTCCACGCCAAATGGATCGCTTGGCTGAACTTGGCGTGGAAAACGACGTATGAGCTCGTGCTGTTGTTTGTTGTTGTTGTTGTTGTTGTTGTTGTTGTTGTTGTCGTCGTTGTTTCAGAGGTTCTAAAACACGTTTTTGGTATCGTAGCGAGCTTCTGATTGTCAAGTCCACTGGATCTCGCTGAGCCTACGGCATTGTGACCGTGACATTGGAGGAGCGCGATTATCACCCACCTCAACATTTAATTAGCAACTCAGTGTGTTGATTTATAGCAAAGTGAAGAAGTATATTTCACATTATGATTAAAACTGGCAATGTCCAGTAATTTTGCTAGTATATGAGTGAAATCCATGTGTAAACGTGGAGCTATTGAAATTTAAATTAATATTCTATTTATTATGAGGTACTGAAAACTGGTATTAATTCATTATTCCATGTAATAATTTTTTGAGTTTCTTAGGATAAGAACTCCAACAATATTGTTTATTATTAGATATGACATGTCTCTCCTTTTTCAGCCTCCTAAAATGGAAATGCTGCTTGACCTCCGATGTAATTATATATAATGTTTCTAACATTTTTTTGTCAAGAGGCCTTGTGCCTGACAAATTGGTTGTATTTAAATAATTCTGTGTAAAAGGGTTATCACCCTTCTTTTTGACTTAATAATAAATTTTGTTATAATCCCTTGATCTACTTTAGTTATCATCGGTTTAACGTTATCTATAGCATGAACCGGGAGTAACCTTGCCTGTGTTTATTCCCTTTTCCTCCTCATTTTTCAAAAAGAAGTGGATGTTGGCATTACCCCATTAGGCCCCCGGTCTATTTATTTATTTAATTAATTAATTAATTATATCAAAAATTTATAGCTATTCTTTTATTTAATTGATGGTGTTTTTCCTTTGAACTAGAGCACACTATATCCAAGGTTTACTACATCCGATGATGTCAAAATTAAATGGAATTTCTCCATAACTATTGATTTTATTAATATAGATACAGCAATATATATGAACAGCATGATCTAAAAATTTCAATATCTTTATTGAGGCTTAAAAAATTAATTATTTTCAATTGTTTGCTTCATTTCTTCAAACATTTGTCATCAGTAATTTCTGTTTTAATACAGATTGTCATTCAATTCGTTATGGGGTATCACATTGATGTAAGGTCCAATAAGTTTTTATTGACAATCACCTTGTAAATGTATTAGTTACAAAACATTACATACCGTTTCCGAGGTAGATTATCTCCATCTTCAGATGTTGCAATCAAAACACATCTTACAATTTAAACATTATACGTTGTACTGTTACAACTATTATCTAAAGCACATACATACATAATACATTATAGTAATTAACCTTCACAGTCTCGGTTGGACACAATGTCCATTATTGTAGTAGAAAATGATAGTAGTAGAAACTACTAAAGATAACATCTACTCCTCTTGGAATATGTGGTGGCCTACATTGTCTACAAAAAATAAAATACAAAATAATTCATTACTCGTAGAATTGCAAAATTATTAAAATCAATTTGTATTGTAGTACACTGTCATATAGACGTAGTCATATTAAATTTAAAATTACAAGTACATAATATTAAAATTTAATTACTGATAGTTACATGCGTTCTACACTTATTTTATGAAAATTACACCTTATTATATGACATAGTAAACATTTCTTCTTATAATTATTGTAAAAAAAGATTGAAATAATATAAAATCTTATGAATGTGAGTGTGAGAGAACAAAACGTGTGTTTGAGAATACTTTTGCCACTCACCTTAAGCCGTAGCCAACCGGTTACTTCTATTTTATCCAGTTGCTCTTGATTCTCTGAGCAATTGCTGTTTCTTCCTTTGCCTCCAGGTAGTAGTTGTAGCTTTTCCTCCTCATGCAGTTTTAACTGTTTTTTATTTTAAATAAATGCATCTTCAGCTTGATCAATGCCATCATAAATTGAGGATGTTGGCTTGATCTGATGTTATGAGGTTATGTATGATTTGATCGTCGTGGTTTCAACATGCACTTTGTCCTCAGCTAAGTGTATATCTGCAATAGTTAGGGGAGAATTATTACTTCCTCACCTTAATTAGTCAATATAATAATGGTAAAGTCTATACTGATACAAATATTAGTGTCTAGCATTAATTAAATTTAATTTCAGGAAACATAATCGTTGATGAAAGTTGTAATGCATTACACTAACAAATTATCAGACAAAAAATTGTCAACATTTCTTTATAAAATAATTTACCACAATTTTAATGTCCATAATCCAAGAGAGATCTTCCGTTGTAAATGATATCTTCCATCCATGTCAACTAATTTATCTTTGAATATTTATAAAGAAAAGATGCACAGTGAACTAAAGGTTTAAAAAAGAAAACAAGATAAAAATATATAAAAGATAATAGAAAGGTATCCTCAAGAAAATAAAATTCTCTTTTATAAAATATTGATTTGTATTGCTTTAAAAATTTGTAGAAGACCGCTTTTATTGAAAAAAATCTTTTTTGGTTTGCTAAGTGTCTGTTGTATTGTATTCCTTTTTATCATAATTTCGCCCATTTAAATATTTACATTACATCATTGGGGAAGAACTAACTTGAAACAAAAATTTGATAGTTACATGATTTTCAAATTTGCAGATTCTTTAAATAATATTCTCCTAAAGGAAGGAAGAAAAATGAAAGAAATAAAAAAAGTTTAAATTGTTTTTTTTTTTAGTATCTTCTTTATTTAAGTACAAAAAGTAATAAACATTTACACCATTTTTTAATCAACATTAACAATACTTTTTAAACAGTAACTGTACATTTTTTATTCCTGAATGGTTAGCAATAGCGCACTTGTCAACAGATGCTCTATCAATGTGTTTATAACAATATCTCCGTTTTTCCTTCATGACAAAGTTTTCTGTCTCAAGAAAAGAAAGAATGACCTCTGAATGGAAAGTACAGTTTTCTAGGATGAGATCTTCGTTTGACAAGAGCAAAAAGCATTTTACTGTAGTATTTCTCTTGTTGCGGAGGATAAGTCATCCGAGAATGTATATAAATGTTTTACATTTATATAACCAACGACCAACGAACAGGAAGTAATTCAAATCATCAACAGTTTAAAAAACAAAGCATCAAGCGGTTATAATAAAATAACTACGAAACTAGTAAAAGAATGCAAATCGATTCTTGCTCCATTATTAGCACATATAATAAATCTAAGTTTCTGTAGCGGAATTTTTCCTAATCAATTTAAAAAGAGCATAACAGTTCCAATTCTCAAAAAATCTAGTAAAATAAATCTGGATAACCTTAGACCAATAAGCCTATTACCAGTGTTTTCAAAAATCATAGAAAAATGTATGAAAAAGAGACTTTTACATTACTTAAACAAAATTAATTTCTTCAGCAAACAGTGTGGATTTACAAAAGGTAAATCCACAGAAGATGCACTTAACACTTTTCTAGAAAATATATATAATCACATTAATAATGGAAGAAAGTGTACAAATGTGTATATAGATTTTAGAAAAGCATTTGACATGGTAGATCACAAAATTCTTCTCTCAAAAATGGAGAATATAGGAATAAGAGGTGTAGCCTTAGAATGGTTCAATCAGTTCCTCTCTGAACGGGAACAAATAGTCAAAATAGGTAACTGTTACAGTAATTCAGGCACAGTCAAAAAAGGTGTACCGCAAGGATCTGTGTTATCAGCGATCCTTTTTCTTATATTCATTAATGACTTCTTAAAAATTCAGTTCCCAGGAAAAATAACAGCTTTTGCTGACAACATTGCTTTTACTTTTTCTCGCAATGACGAGCACCAACTTCGGAATGATATTGAAGACAGTTTTATGATTCTAAAAAAAATGGTGTAGTAGTAACAAAACGAGTGTTAATGTAAGAAAAACTAAATACATGAATATGGGTTTTGCTGATTTTAATTTTAAATATAATATTAAGTTCCATGATCTTAATTGTATTCAAAAGCTGACATGCAAATGTGAAACAATTGAAAAAGTCAACTATTTCAAATACTTAGGAATAATAATAGATAACAAAATGACTTGAAAAAACCATATAATTAGTATACAAAAATATTTAGGGGGTAATATAAAAAAATTCTATTATCTACGAAATTTTTGCGATATCCATATACTTAGAATTCTGTATTACGCACTAATCAATTCAAAACTGCAATATGGAATCCATCCAAATGTGGAGAGGCACATTCATGACATATATTAAGAAACTAAGAATAAGTCAAAACAAATTTATCCGTATTATCTATAAAAGAAATAAGACTGCTTCTTCACTTCCTCTTTATGAACAACTAAATATTTTACCATTACAACATCTTTTTGTGTATAAAGTACTACAAATATATTATGTCAAAAGCGGAAATAATTTAACTGAGAGAATATTTCACAATTACAGTACATGTAGTAAAGCCACTAATCAAATTAAAAAGCCCAAAATTCATAAATCTCTAATATCAAGAACCTTGGTGTTCATTGGGCCTCAAATATATAATCAATTACCATTAGCTCTGAAATATAGTAAATCCTTAAATATTTTCAAACACAAGATAAAGATTTGGATTTTAAAACACGATGATAATGATATAAACAAGTTAACTGAAATATTGCAATAAAAACTTTTTTTGCTGCATAAATTAAATATAAATTCATTTATGTAAATATATATTTTGTCTAAGTAAATATACCAATTTTATCTCTGTAAATTTTCACTTATTGTATAATTTAAAGTTAGGTTTTTTATTTTGTATGTTCACAAAAAATTATATTGCAAATGTTAAAAATTAGAATATTGTAAAAAAACACGCCACACATAAAAAAATACTATGTAGAAGTTGACAGATAATAAATTATAAATTCAGTATTGCTAACCATCACAACTGGTTATCGATGGTTAGTAATTCCAAGACACAACAATGTACATTATCTCTGTAAAATAAATATCATTATTATTATTATTATTATTATTATTATTATTATTATTATTATTATTATTATTATTATTATTATTATTATTTTAAGGAATGCATTATATATTGTCATTAAAAAGAGAACATACCTTTAGTTGTCTCCATGATTTACTTTTACCTCATGATAGCAATAAGTCAAATCGTAAGTTGTGAGTGCATAACTCATTCACAACTGCCAGAGGTAAAATTCTCCTTGCAACTGCAAGTAGGTAAGTATAAGTTTTGTATACATTCTGTGCAAATCCCTAAAGCATTCTTATTTCTTTCCGACACACGCTGTGTTCGAAGTCGACTACAGAATTTTTTTATCGGCTAAGGTGTATCATTTTGTTTTCACAAAAATTGTAGCGAGAATGGGTAGAGAAAGTCGGAGCAATCTGGGGCGCTTTTCTGTTTCAAAAATTGCTGCCGCGACCGTGACGCGAGCCGGGGAAGTGGAGGGTATGAAGTAAGGAGGTTGGCCCTACGCCACGGCGGCAGGCTCCCGAATGTATGATTGAAAATGGGTGAGATATGTCATGGTGGTGACCTGGCGCGCCAGCTTGCGGATGTCAGGAGAACTTCGTGGATCCTAGAACGGTTACGTGGCGCTCGTGGCGCCTTACATCGGCCATGGTGCGTGACGTCACGCTGCCAGGTGCGCCAGCTTTGAGCAAATGGGAGTACCACTTCCATAAATTGTGTTGGGATCATAGACATATAGTACTAGACTGGCAACGTCCTATCTCGTAACATTGGCGCTAGTGAAGCCAAAATCTTGCGCTCGTCGCCATCTTTTGTCACTACAGGTTCGTTCGCTGCCTATGCTGTACGTGTTAAATTAATGAGCTTTTTTTCTTAATTTCGAATTATTTCCGTTGTGTTTTGTGATTTCTGAATCACTTCCACCGCCATGGTGAATACTTGCGTCGTGTTTGGATGAAATTTTTCGAATTCGCGACACAAGGGAAAAGAAATAGGAATTTCAATACACCGGTAAGTTACTACCTTTTCTTTACCTAGTTACTGAATTTTACTGACTGTTGACGATTTTTGATGTTAAGATTGTATGATTAAAAGACTAATTAAAATTGAGTAAGAAAAGAATAAGTTTGTGTTGATTAAAGTTCCTGAGGAGTGATTTGTAAATCTAACCTCTAATGCCTTATTGTTTTGTTCTGATTTTGATTAGTTTTACAAAGCGAGAAGATTGCAGAAAAGCATGGGTTACTGCCATTAGGAGGGAAAACTGGCAACCAACATCTGTGTCTGGTGTTTGCTCCCAACATTTTCGTCATTGTATGTGTAAAGAATGTAATTTACTTTTGGGTTCAGCTGACCTCCATTTCGATCAGGTATTCATCCAGTTTCCCTTGATTCATGAGCAAATGCTGAGATGGTCCCTTGCCTTGCTTCTGGATATTTAAATGTAGCTTTTTATCCTCCTCTTAAATGTCAATACAGAATGGAAACTAGTTCTGTTTTTTACTATAAAGCAATAAAACCGATTTAAAACTTTGATATTAATTGTTTTATTTCCCAAAAATATTTCCTGTTCAATATTGGAGTTTTTATTAGCAACTGTACGTCGAAAATTTGTGTTCATAGATTTTCTAAGAGTTCATTGACGTATAGCAGTATATGTCCATGAGTGATAGTGTAGTGACCCAATATGGCGGGGGGCGCAATCAGTTGGCTTCAAAAAGAATCGTTCATCGCCAGTCTAGTACTATATGTCTATGGTTGGGATCAAGGACATTATAATGTATGGTCTTGAGCTACTCTTTAAGGTTTGTTGCTTTGCTTCCCGCCTTACAGCGAATCGTGTCTTGACTTATTTATATTCTTGAGAATAAATGTTTAATAAACATATTTTCTCAAGGAATAAATTTTTCGGATTTTTCAAGAATATTTAACATGGTATTATCAGCGTACGTTTTCTTGAGCCCCCATTTCGCTAGATATGAGTGGGCGTTTGGTTATTTCGACGGCAGGTCTCGTGTATCATATCTGTAAGCTCAATTTTCGACGTAAAATTGTTTCTATTACATGATGTATATTTATCACATTTTTGTTGACAACGGTTGTTGTTAACTTTTATTCTTAATTCAGCGAATGTCTAAATTCATCTAACGTTTTCTTGAGCCACGGAATTCGTACCCCCACACCTTTCAGTTCCTACGAATTCCGTGGTTCAAGAAAACGTATGAGTGTAATAAGGGTAAGCCAGTTAACATCGTTAAGCAAGACCAATTTTAATTGTATATTGGGAGATTCATTTTACACTCTAGCTTATTTGTGATGTTTATGATGTCGTTATTTCGTAATTATAATATGTTGCTTATGATAGCACCAGCAGGTGAGGTATCGTAAACAGCGTAAAAAGACTTTAAGGTAAATGAGTTTATTTACGTTTTCTTAATATATGTAATTAACAAGAATCATTCGATTTATTATTATTATTATTATTATTATTATTATTATTATTATTATTATTATTATTATCTGTGGAATTTATCAGCGGCGTAAAGCGCACCACCGTGGTGAACATAGAAGCCCCGTTCGCCAACTGGGCCCATTAGGGTCCACGAAATTCTCTCAGTATCAATATGCCACCCTGACATATTTTATCTACTTTCCAACGCTCTCTCTGAGAGCCTGCCGCCGTGGCGTAGTGCCAACCTGCATGCTTCCTATCCTCCCATTCCTCGGTTCGCGTCACGGTTGCGGCAGCGTTTTTTTTTAGAAACATAAAAAGCCCTGAATTCCTGCGTTCATCATTTCCAGTCCCTTTCCGCTCCATTTTTCGTGAAAAAAAATACACCTTAGGGGATCAAAAAATTTAGTCAACTTGAACACATTGCGTATGTCGAAAATCTGTGGAAAATAAATGTTTTGCATTAACAACGGCTTGGAGAAATGCGGGTAGTGGGGATATTAGTTACGAAAATGGCCACTAGGTTTTATGAAGCAATACCAACCTCTGGAAAATCAAATACACGCCTTCGTAACTGTCTGAATAATTTGCGTTTTAACTTTCTTGGGAATTCGAGGTATTCCTCCTGTGAAGATTCTGGACCTATTTCGGTCATTTCCTTAGACTTTTTAGAAAAATACGAACAGAAATTCTCGTGATATGGGCTGTCCGCGTTGAAGGCTGAGGTGCCTACGTTTCGACCAACATATCTTGGTTTTCTTCACTTCACTGCGGCATGTAGGTCTCTGACGTCTATCCCTTACGGGATTCTTCATGTCTGGTGATATTACTTTTGGACTCTTACTGGTTCAGCGCCCCCTACGGGAATTGGAGACCAAGGGTTTGGGTGGGTGTCGGAAAGACGGGTTATTTTGTTTGAGGCTGTGACGAGTTATTTCGTTGTGAGTTATGGTGGGTTGGTCAATTGCTTGTAAGTTTTGAGTTAACGATGGGCTTTTCTTTAAGTTGGATGTTTTTGGAATGATTATGGTAGTTTGATGTTGCCGTGTTTTGAGTGTGGTCCAGGTGTTTCGGTCTTTTTTGATCAGTCATTTGTCAGTCCAATGTTGGTTTTTGTTTCGTCTAAGTTGGTGGTGGAGGAAGTTTGTGAATGACTAGTGAGTGTTTTTTAGAAGAGGTAGATCGACGAGTTCTGTTGATATTGATAGCGTGTGGTTTTATGTTTTGAAAGGTTGTGTCGGTTGTGAACCTTGTAATTTGGTTTACGGCGGAATTGTGGATGAATGATTGAATGATGAATGATGAATGTGTTGGATTTGATGGGATTCACGGATGTCATTAAACTTAGTATAGATTTGGGGGCCAAAAACGATTATAAGAATTCGGTTTTCTAGTCGGGTGAGAAGTCATTTATTAAGGGATGTTGTGGATCAGGTGATATATGTGTATGTGGCTACGGGGCAGATATAAGTATGGTAGATGAAAATCTTTTTTGTTGGTAGATATGGAGGTGTTGGTGGATAAGAAGTGTGTTCAAGATGTTCATGATACGGTGTGCTTTCCGGATTTTTTCTTGGATATGAGAGGACCAGAGAAGTTTATTATTGAAAGTGATGCCAAGATATTTAATTTCGTTTTTACAGGGTATTGGTTGGTGGTTAATTTAAAGGCGAGGTAGGTATAAGGGTGTAGTGCTGTAGGCTGTGCTCAAGGCTGTAGTGCGCCAGGTTTATATGTTCTAGATGGGTCAGGCTGTAATATGCTAGATGATCGCCAAATTAGGCGGGGTCGAGCTAGATTGTGATTGGTTGTGTCGGCCAATCGGCCGCGACTGGGTGGAAGTCGATCGGATGGCAAAGAATGCTCAGGGATGGGGCGGCATAGGACGCCCGGACAGCGTGTGCGTTATGTAAAATTCTCATCAGTGCTCTCGACGAACTGTTACCTTCAACTGTTTATTGCGCTAGGGATAGGGAATCTAAAGCATCGTTTAAACAGAAAGCAAAGTTGCGCGGGTAATACATAATACATCTGCGACACAAGCAGCTAATAACATAGTTGTAAGGCATATACTTATAGAAAGTCTTGACCTTCCAAAGAAGGTGACATGACTGCGCGTCGACGTTACCGGATCATTACATGAGCGTGTCGCCTACGCTCAGGGGTGCATTATCTGGCACATGGAGCTATGAATACATTCCTAGCTCCATGATCTGGCACCTCCTCGAACAGAAGTGACGTTTCTGCTCGCTTCCGGTCAAAAATCGGCTCTGACACACTACTTTCATCTATCCGAGTAATGTACTGTTGACCGGAGATTTCAATGGGAAATCCCCGAGTGGGGCGAAGAAAGGATGGACAGAAGAGGAACTGTAATAAGTGAAATGATAGCCCGAAGGGACATGGTTGTAATAAACAGAGGAGTTAAACCGACGTTTAATCGGGGAGACGCCAAGTCAATAATTGACCTCACTATCGCAAACCAGCAGTTCGCCGGTCACATTGAAGAATGGGACGTCCTAGAGGAGGAGTCCCTAAGTGACCACAACTATATATCCTTTAGGATTGTAGGAAGTCGGTTCTCCAAACAATCGTTTTATAGAAGGCGTGAAAACTGTCCAAAGCGGGCATGGAATGCTCGGAAGCTTAACGAAGAGAACCTCAAAAGATCCCTGACAGAATCCAGGCACATGCAAGAACTACGGTGGGGAGTTCAACCCCAAACAATAGACAGTATGGCAGACAGGACTCGAAAAGTAATTCAGAGGGCCTGCAATCTATCGATGCCCCTAAAGACAGCCAGCAGTTATCGTGGGGGACCAAAATATTGGTGGACACAGGAAATAGCCCTCCTAAGGAGTGATTGTGTAGCAGCCAGAAGAAGATGTACAAGGGCGAAGGGGGATGAACATCTGAGAAGGGATTACAAGCGGAAGAGGAAGGAACTCAACTGCGCAATAAGAAGAAGCAAGGACATGTGCTGGAAGAAGCTGCTATTAGAAATTGAAAACGATCCGTGGGGCTTGCCTTATAAAATTGTTGTGAAGAAGTTGAATGGGAGGCGGAATATCCCTGCTCTAAATGATAAGACGTGGGTCGAAGAAATAATTAGGCACCTATTTCCTAAACGGCCAAAAAGGAAAAGGAACAGCTATGACAAAGCGGTAGAGGCAGACATGTTCACGATACGCCAACTTCAAGAAGTTGGCAAATGCCTGAAAGCAGGCAAGGCACCTGGGTTGGACGGGATACCGAACGAGGTACTGAAAGTAGTCATCACAGAATATCCGGACCTTCTATTGGAACTCTTCAATAGGTGTATGATATATGGAGGCTTTGCCAAAGATTGGAAGCGACAGAAGCTTGTACTATTAAGGAAGGGACACAAGCCGGAGGATAGTGCATCATCGTACAGGCCCATCTGCCTTCTGGATACCATGGGCAAAATGCTGGAAGGCCTAATCCTTCAGCGCTTGGAGAAGTACATGATAGGAGATTGCAGCTTGGCTCATAACCAGTACGGATTCCGTAAAGGCAGATCGACGATCGACGCTATCAGGGAAGCAGTCGAACTGGCAAAAACGGCAAGAGAAGGTAGCGGCAGGAAGAAAGGATTTTGCGCCCTTATAGCAATAGACATTCGGAACGCATTCAACTCCTTGGGCTGGGAAGATGTGAAAGAGGCATTAGAAAGACGGAACATCCCAGACTACCTGAAGAATCTTATAGGAGACTACCTAAGTGAGAGAAGCATTGTATATGAAGGAGATAATTGGAGAATTAAAGAAGAAATGACGTGTGGAGCCCCCCAGGGATCTCGGCTAGGCCCAATGCTATGGAACCTGGTTTATGATGACTTCCTAAAGATGCCACTCCCAAGGGATGTAAATATTATAGGATTTGCGGACGACGCCTTGATTGTAGTCGCAGCACGAAACGAAGACCTTCTTGAGATGCGAGCGAATGAAAGCCTGCATAGAGCAAAAAGATGGTTGGATAAACGAAAATTAGACATGGCGACAGAGAAAACAGAGGCAGTTCTGGTCACCAAAAGAAGGGGCTTTAGGAAGCCGAGAATAGAGGTGGGAGGCAACGAAATAAAATGGAAAAACACATTACCTATTTAGGAGTAGAACTCGACAATTGCTTGAGTTTTGGACCGCATGTGGAGAAGGTAGCGATGAAGGCAATAGAAGCGGGAGGAAACCTAACACGGCTAATGCCGAATGTTGAGGGCCCGAGGGAAAAGAAAAGACGACTGGTAGCAGGGTCAGTCCTGTCCAAAATGCTTTACGCAGCTCCCGCATGGGCGGGCGCTATGAAAGTAGAGAAGTATAGGAGAAGGCTGCTGTCGGTACAGAGAGGGGTAGCACAGAGGATCATCTCTGCCTACAGAACAGTCTCTGAAAGTGCTGCCCTTGTGCTAGCAAGTGTACCCCCTATCGACCTTCTGACGAAGGAAAGAACATCCGTCTACGAAAACCTGAAAGAAATGCAGTCTTCAGAAAGGGAGAAGCAGAAAGAAAGGGTGAAGAGGGAAGCAAGAGCGGAACTCTTTCAGATATGGCAAGAGCGCTGGAGAAAAGAAACGACAGGTAGATGGACTTATAGTCTAATACACGACATAAAGAAATGGGTAGAACGCAAGCACGGTGAGACCGATTACTACCTGACACAAGCCTTCACAGGCCATGGATGCTTCAGAAGCTACTTATACCGCTTCAAAAAGAAAGAGGACAACAGGTGTACCACCTGCGGAACAGAAGACGACGCAGAACATGTGTTATTTCACTGCCGAGATTTTGAAGTAGACAGAGAAATAATCAACTCTTACATTGGAAAGGAGATGTCCCCAAACAACATAGTGGAAGCAATGCTAGAAACAGATGACAACTGGGCAAAAATTCAGAATTACGTGAAGAGAGTTATGAAGAAGAAAGAAGCCCTCAGGGGATCGGACTAGAAGGATCCTAGAGATCACCGAGCCAGTTTGGCAAGATGAAATGCCACAGCTGCGATTCCTTGCTAAGACATTCTGGCTGGAATGGAGGGGGTTTTAGTGGGTAGCCCAACTAAGGGAGTCCCACACACGGGGTTTCAAAGCCTTACGGTGCATAAAGCATTTCCCCCGCCTCAAAATAACAATAACAACAATAATAATAATAATAATGTTCTTCTCTGTTTTTATATAACAATCAATAATGGTTTCGTTCATTTTAAACTTATTTTTTAATTAAATTACCATTCCTTTAGTTTCTTTTTAAGTATTCTTCTAGATGTGATTTCCACCAGTTCATTTGGCAGAGAGTTGAGCAATCTCAGAATGGCTGCACTTAGCATTCTGTCTCCAAATTTATTGAATGTCTCAGGTGATATGAAATTGTGCTTCTTGCGAGTTACATAATTATGCCCACTAGTATTTCTGAATTTTTGGTTGAAGACACTTTTATGCAAAATTTGGAATTCATGAATTTTTTTGACTGTCATGATCCCATGCACAGCTGCACTTTCTTCCAGAGTCTTCCCTTTTGTGTTCAGTTTATCATTTAGAATTTTTATGCATTTATTCTGCAGACTTTGTATTATGTCTAAGTGGATTTTAGATGCAGCTCCCCAAATACCAATTCCATATCTTATGAGAGACTCTATCAATGCAAAATATATTAATTTCAAAATTGGGTAGGTTATGAAATCCCTTACCCTCATAAATTTCCAAATGCAAATTCTGACTTTATTCCCCAATTCCAAAATATGCTCTCTCCAACTCAAGTTCTGGTCTAAAATCACACCCAGGTACTTAATTTTACTCACAACATTAATTTTGGAATCACAATGACAATATGCATAGTGAATACAATTATATTTATGAAAAACTATTTTTACATTTGTCTTGCTAATCCGAGGTGTAGTGATGTGTAGTAGTTTGGCCTTTTTTTCATTGATAATTAAACCTTTATCATGGCACCATTTCTGAAAGATTTCAAAATGCTTTTGTAAATCTTTTTCTGCCATTTTTTGGTTTTTATTAGCAGATATTATCATTTTGTCATCAGCATAGATATAATATGATCCAGATTGTAGGTGGTTTTTTAAGTCATTTACATAAATTAGGTATAATATCTGTCCCAGAAAGCTACCTTGTGGGATTCCCATTTTTACAAATTTTCTTTCACTGAATACATAGTCTATTTTTACTCTAAAGGATCTCCCAGTTAGATAGCATTCAAATATTTGGAGAATTTTTCCTCTTACTCCTACTTTTTCTAGAGCTTCTAACATTTTTTTGTGGTTTATTATATCATATGCTTTTGACAAGTCGATACTTAATGCCATAACATGATAACCCTTATGCAATTTTTCATTCAATAGATCAACTAGATTTTCTAGCAGCTCTATTGTACCTTTGTTTTTTTTGGTATGCAAATTGATATTTGTCTAATATCTGATATTTTTCCAGGAAGTTGGATAGTTTTTGAGATAGATATTTTTCAAATAATTTACTGATTGAATTTAAAATTGAAATTGGCCTGTAATTTTCATATTCTTTGGGACTGTCCCCTTTGTGAATTGGTCTTATTATAGATTCTTTTAAGTTTTCCGGGAAACTGCCCTCATTTATGCTATTATTAATTATTTTCATTATTACAGGTGCTATTAAGTTATGTTCTACTTTATATCACTCATTGTAATTTTGTCTACAGCTGGAGATTTATTGCTGTCCATCCCATTAATCAACTCGACTGCTTCATCCAATGTACTTTCTGCTAATGAAAAAGAGTTACACTGTGTTGATACAATATTATCTGTTAATACTGTTAGGTTACTTATGTTCTATTTTACTGGTTTGATTTTGAAATGTATTTGCAAAATTTTCAGTTATTTTATCTATCGCATTATTTTTCCCCAAGTTCCTAGTAGCAATATCATCAATTGACTTTTTTTCTGGTACACCAAGTAATATGTTAATATTATTCCAAGTATTTTTCGTATCATATCTGTAATTTTCGAATATTTTTCTATAATGATCTTTTTTTCGTATAGTGATCTTATAATTAATTTCATTTCTAATTTTTTTTTATTCATTTCTAAGTGATACTTTCAAATCTTTATTCCTTTCTGAGATCTCTTCCATCTCCTGAAGAGGTTACCTCTATGTTTTATTAAATTAATTATCTCTGAATCTATCCAAGGTTTAATTATCGATCTTTTTCTTGTGTTGGTCCCGAAATGCGACAGCCTGAAAGGAGCGAACCCATATCGAATGCCTCCCCTGCTGAAGGTGCTGCGCAGGTGTTACAACCAGCACCCACCCAAGCAAGGCTGCCAACACAGCGCAAAAAATGGCCAACGGCTGTTAATGAATAATAATAATAATAATGATAATAATGATAATAATGATAATGATAATAATGATAATGATAATAATGATAATAATAATGATAATAATAATGATAATGATAACTCCGCCTGTGGCTGCTGCATGTTTATGACAGCAGTCACTGCCGGTCTCAAGCCCGGGTAAAGAAGGAGGGCCCCTAGTGCGGCACTGCTTCTACTTACTTGTGCCCACTTCTTTCAACTATCCTATTTTGGTCACTCTTGACCCCTTGTGATTTCGACCCCGACGCTATTAGGTTTCGAGGGCTAGGGAGTCATTTCTCTTACTTCTCTATTCTGTTGCTGTGCTTACTCTTCACTTTCCTACTTCCCTACTCTCCACTACTCTTTTCTTTAACTTATATTTTCCAACCTGGCAGAAGGTATAAAATGCTAAGGGATGGCAAACCCTAATAAAAATCTGTCGCATGGAAGGTCCATTAGGATCAAAGCTTACGGTGCAGGGGCCCGGATCCCCAGTACCGGCGGCCAGGGGTGCGCGAGCAGGCACCGGGGCGTCGTCAACCAACGACTGCAATGACATAGATGTGGCCCATTTGACATCTATGTCAGATAATGCCTCAGGTAGGGAACACTCTAGCGGGAGGTCTAGGGAACCTGATAGTGCCTTCAGAAGGGCAAAAATGGGAGGAGATATCGACTCGTTATGGGAGAAATGGGAATGCATGGAACAACTGCAAATGGCCCAGATCAAACTAATCAAGAGTCTGGCCAGTAATCTTAGCGTAGTTGGGAGTAATATGCTACGCAATAATCCCACAACGGTGAAGGAAGCATTGACTAAAGCCATAGAAGAGGTAGATATGATCAAGAATAAATGTCAAGTAATGACAGTAGAGAGAGGAGAGTTCTGGGACCAACTCTTGGTGAGTAAAACACAACTGCAGAAGTGCCCCACGAGTCAAAGGGGCTGACAGACTTGAAAAGAGTAAAGGGTTGGCTCGCCAAGAAAATAAGAAGAGGGTCGCGCCTAGCCCACCGATGGAAAGTAGTAGATACGATAAAAAGGAGAAAAAGGAAGGGGATGAAATAGTAGCAATAGCAGATGGGAGTGAAGCTACACAGGAATGGAAGGTTCCGAAGGAACATAGGAAGAACAGGAAGAAAGAAACAGAAGCAGGTAGGCTCCAAGGAGGTCGCACACTAAAGCAAGCGATCAAAGTGTCGGCCAAGGAAGGAGAATCCTACGCTGATATAAAAAAAATGAAGAAGGAAGTAGACCCTAAGGAATATGGGGCCGAGATCATGTCTATCCGCAGGACACAAACGAAGGAGTTGCTCATTGTTCTCGGTAAGAGCGGAAATATAACTTCCTTAAATGAGGCGGTAGGAAAGGCGGTTGGTGCTCAGGCCAAGGTGAATATGCTAACACCAAAACGCATAATTGAAATCAGGGTCATTGACGAGTCATTAACTGTGGAGGAAGTGGTGGAAACGGTAGCACGGAGTATCAAGGTGCAGGCAGAACAGATCGCCGACTCCTGCCGATTGAGGAGGGGATACGGCGGTGTACAAATGTTGTCTGTCCTTCTACCGACAGAGTTAGCTTCAGACCTGGTGGCAAAGGAGAAAATTAAAATAGGATGGATAAACTGTCGGATCAGGGAAAGGCAACAACTAGATAGATGCTATAGATGTCTTGACTACGGTCATATATCAACCGTATGTAAGGGCCCTGACAGGAGGAACACCTGCTATAAGTGTGGGGTAGTGGGACACCTCGCCAAGGATTGCAGAGGTGAAGTACGCTGCATCCTTTGCAAGGAAAGAAATCAGAGCGATAATCATATGCTAGGTAGTAACAGATGTACTTCTTTTATCGCTGCTCGTAACAAAAACAAGAAAAAGTATGCTCAGGGTTATTCAGATTAACCTGAGGAAAAGTAAGCAGGCGCAAGACCTCCTAACTCAGGTCGCAGCTGAAAGAAGGGCTGACCTGTTGATAGTCAGCGAACAATTTGATACATCTGACGCAGCTACGTGGTACCAGGACTCCTCAAGAAGAGCAGGTATAATAATCCTTAACAAGAAGCTTTGTGTACAAGAATCCAAGCGGAGGAAGTTTGGTTTCGTGTGGGTGGAGGTGAATAACGTTAGGATTTACAGTTGTTACTTCTCTCCGAACGAACAGCTTGAGAAATATAAGAAGGATATCGACGAGCTTGAAGCAAGCGTAATGTCGGCAAAAGGCGAAGTACTTATAGGAGGCGATTTCAATAGTAAATCGCCAGAATCGGGGGGGGACTAGGTCAGATAAGAGAGGAGTTATTGTCTGCGAGTTTGTTGCAAGAAATGACTTAGTTATTTTAAACAACGGTGATAAGTATACTTTCCAACGTGGCAATGCCTCCTCTATCCTGGATATTTCCATAGGCTCCGCAAAGCTGAGCAGAAGCGTTAAGGACTGGGAAGTACTGGAGGAGGAGTCGCTCAGCGACCATCTATATATTGGGTTTTCCTACGCTATTAATGAGAAATGTTACCCTGAGGTGGCTCGATATAACAAAGGCAGAACACCTTGGAATGTAAAGAAGCTGAATGTAGATAAGGCCAAGGCCTCCCTGGAGGAATCTAGGCTGATGAGGACCATGGGCTGGATGAGAAGTACGGATTCCCTCGAAGGAATAGCTCGGGAAACAATAGAGACAGTGATAGCTGCGTGTAATGCATCGATGCCCAGACGCA
This sequence comes from Teleogryllus occipitalis, assembly GCA_011170035.1. Lineage (NCBI taxonomy): Eukaryota > Metazoa > Arthropoda > Insecta > Orthoptera > Gryllidae > Teleogryllus > Teleogryllus occipitalis. The sequence goes on along the minus strand of BLKR01001715.1, from coordinate 106,347 downwards.
GAGGGCTTAGGAGTAAACCTCAAGTCTATTGGTGGACGTCTGAAATAGCGGAGTTGCGCAAGAACTGTATCAAGGCGCGAAGATTAGCGACGAGAGCCAAGACTAACCCCTTTCTTAGAGATCTGTATGTGAGTTGTCGTAAGCTACTCAAGAAGGATATTAAAAGAAGCAAAGCCAGATGCTGGAAGATGCTTTTAGAAGATATTGACAAAGATCCTTGGGGCCTGGCCTACAAAATTGTGGCCAAGAAGCTCAAGGTTGACTGGAAGACACCTGGCCTAGATGATCCACGTTGGGTGAGGGAAATAATATGCGGTCTTTTTCCTACAAGGAATCGCTGGGTAAGAGAAAGACCGAAGGACTTTTCCCTTGACGAAAAAGATTTGTTCACATTGAATAAACTGCGGAATGCTGCATCAACGATAAAGTGTGGGAAAGCGCCGGGTATAGATGGGATCCCGAATGATATGCTCAAGATTGTAGTAGAGCTGTATCCTGACTGCCTGTTATCTTTGTTCAAGTGCTGCCTTAGGGAGGGCACATTCCACAGGCGGTGGAAGAAACAGAAACTTCTTCTTCGGAAGGGTATCAAGCCAATAGATCAGACTTCGTCTTATAGGCCGCTTTGCCTCTTGGATACCATGGGCAAATTACTTGAAGGGCTAATCCTCTCAAGACTTGAAAAGCACTTGGCGGCAGGGATAGATTTGTCACCTACACAATACGGCTAACGGAAAGGACGGTTGACAACGGACGCCATTCTTGAGGTGGTTAGGATTGCGGAGTCAGCCACAAGAGGTGAAGGGAAGAAAGGATTCTGTGCGTTGGTTGCCATTGATATCACAAATGCTTTCAATTCCGCCAGATGGAAAGATATCATTGAGGCATTGATAGATAAGAAGGTCCCCGAATACCTCTTGCGATTGATCGAAGACTACCTTCACGAGCGGAGTATTGTCTATAGGGACACATTTGTAATAGAGGAAGAAGTAACTTGTGGGGTGCCCCAGGGCTCTAGGTTGGGTCCATTTTTGTGGAATGTCATGTACGACAATCTACTCCACATGGACACTCCTTCAGATACCCAACTTATAGGGTACGCAGATGACACTCTTATCATCTGTCATAGTAAAAACATCGACTTACTAGAGATGAAAGTAAATGAAACACTCTTTAGGGTGAAAAGGTGGCTTGACAGAAGACCGAAGCTGTGTTGGTTACGGACCGGAGATCTTTCCGTTCCCCAAATATTCAAGTGGGTGACGAGATTATCAACTGGAGACATTTGACTATCGTGGGAGTCGAGATTGACCACAGGCTCAGCTTTGGGCCTCACTTTAGCAAGATTTCGGATAAAGCAATGAAGACAGGCTCGAACATCTCCAGGCTAATGCCAAACGTGGGAGGCCCGAGAGAGGCGAAGCGCCAAACATCTCTTGCGTAGTTCATTCCCAATTGCTGTATGCCGCCCCAGTGTGGGCTGACAAACTGGGAAAAATTAGTGCGAGACGGAAGTACGCACTAGTTCGAAGGAGGCTGGCGTTGAGAATTGTGTCGGCATATCGCACGGTCTCGGACAGCGCCGTGGGAAATCTGGCTAGAGTAACCCCTATTGATCTGCTGGCAAGAGAAAGGAAAAGTGTGTACGACGAGGTGAAGAGGCTCTCCGTCTCGGTACGCGAAGGACCTCCGTGCCGAATAAAAGAGGACATCAAGAAGAGAGCACGAACGTCTCTCTTGTCAGAATGGCAAGTTAGGTGGAATGGAGACACTAAAGGAAGATGGACTCACCAGTTGATTCCGAACATTGAACCTTGGTTCAATCGAAGTCACGGCGATTGATTGATTGGGTTTAAGGGCGCTTCAACGGCTAAGGTCATTTGCGCCCGTGTCAAATTATTTTAAGACCAGTGCATAATATTGCAGTTCCAAGTTAATAGAGAAAATTAAAATCTTTAATAGAAAGCAAAGTAAAACTGAGAAGGGACGTATCTTAGGATAAGGGTTTGGCAGAAAAATGCCAGATAGTTTTTGTTTAAAATCTCGGGCTAAAAGCCAATAATTGGCATTATCATCTTCTCTCAGATAAGGCTGTACAAGCCAGTCTCTCGCAAAAAGCCAAAAAGCTTGCAGAGAGAAGATTCGTCATTACTAAGAATCTCCGAAAGGGAGCTAGCAAGGTCATGCCTTCGACGGCTCTCTCTCATCTTAACACAGTGTAAGAGAACATGCTCCACGGTAAGATCTATTTTGCAGTATTCACATATAGGGGGTGGGTCCCCGTGGAGGAGATAACCGTGGGAGAAACGGCAGTGACCGATTCGGAGGCGTGTTAAAATGATCTCCTCTCGCCGAGCATCACGAGATGAGGAAGACCAAGGATTTATGGAATCCTTGATTCTCGTGAGCTTATAATCTGAGTTATGCCACTCTGTTTGCCATTCACTGCGGATAGAGCGTTTTATAAACAGCTTAGTGTCTTCCGTGGGGACTGTGAAGATGTCTAATTCTCTTGTCTTCAAAGCGGACTTTGCTGCCTGGTCAGCTATTTCATTTCCTATTATTCCCACGTGTCCAGGGACCCAACAAAAGACTAAAATATAGTGGCGGACCAAGAGATGGTGGATTTGCTGTTGGATGGTCATTGTCAGTGGGTCACAAGACGAGAAGGAGGAGATGGATTCAAGAGAGCTTTTTGAATCACTGCAGATCACTACTTTCTTTAGTGACATCGATCCAGCATATTTAAGTGCTTCCAAGAGCGCATACTTCTCTGCGGTATAGACGCTGCACGAAGAGTCTAGTCGAAAACCTTGCGTGGATCTACTGCAGTAGAAGGCACATCCGACTTTGCCGTTTTGGGAGGAGCCATCGGTGTAAATAAAGAAGTGGCCAGGATACGTAGATTTTATCGCCTCAAATTCAGATAAGAATGTACTGGGGGGAGTCAAGGATTTAGGAAGGTTAGCGAGTCTAAGATCTATTATCGGCCGGTGTAGTTTCCAAGGGGAAACAAGGTTTCGGGGGGGGGGTTCACAGGGTTGGGTAGTTTTATATGAAGCTTCTTTAAGAGCATACGGAGACGGACACCCAGGGGATGGGGTAATGACGGTCTAAGCGCATATGAAGTCAGGTGGGTTGGATGGAGGACTGCTTGACGCGAGGGAGTATCAACATTGGATAATTTCGCGCCATACGAGGCAATCAGAATATCCCGCCTTCGGCTCAGGGATGGTTCTCCAGCCTCGGCCAAGAGGCATTCGATGCGACTCGTGCGGTAGGCGCCTGTACTAATCCTTATGCCAGCATTGTGTATGGTATTTAATGGCCGGAGGGTTGATGGAGACACTATGCATCCGTAATCCAAGATAGGGCGGATGAGAGTTCCATACAAACGCAGAAGACAAACCCGGTCTGCGCCCCAAGAGCTACCAGTAAGAGTGCAAAGGAGATTCATAGGTGATACACATCGGCCCTGTAGTTTACGGATGTGTTTTCGCCAGGTTAGGCTCTTGTCGAATGTGAGTCCAAGGAAGGTTGCGGATTCAACGAATGGAAGCTGCTGTCCTCCAAGAAAAAGGTCGGGGTGATTATGGAGGTGACGGATTCTGCAAAAGTGCATGCAAGTGGTTTTGGAGGTAGAGAACTTGAATCCTGTTTCTTCATTCCTGCAGTTTGTTGAGCACAAGTTGTAGTTGCCTCTCAATAACGTGCACGCTCTTGGAGGAGCAAAAAATTGCAAAATCGTCAACGAATAGTGATGGTTTCACAGGCTCCCGAATAACTGATGCAATACTATTGATAGCAATGGCAAAGAGCGACGCTCAAAATTGATCCCTGGGGAACACCGTTTTCTAACTGGTGACTAGAGGATAACACGCGCCAAGGCGGACGCGGAAAGATCTTGATGAAAGAAAACCTACTAGAAACAAAGGGAGCCGTCCCCTAAGGCCCCAAGTATGCAAGGTGCGAAGAATACCGTACCTCCAGGTGGTGTCATACGCTTTCTCTATATCGAAGAAAATTGCTACCAGGTGCTGACGTAGCACGAAAGAAGTGGAAATCTGCGTAGCGAGGGTGACTAAGTGGTCCATGGTTGACCTGTGCTTCCTGAAGCCACATTGGAGAGGTGTAAATAGGTGCTTTTGTTCCAAGAGTCAGACCAGACGTGCATTTACCATTCGCTCTGAAAGCTTGCACACACAGCTTGTGAGCGAGATTGGGCGGTAACTTGAGGGGATTGTTCTGAACGATGGCTTCACGCCAAATCCTTGGTATAGCATGTTCAGCCCAAATCTTGTTGAAAATGCCGAGGAGAAGCGAACGAGCGTTTTTAGGTGGGTGTTTCAACATTTGGTTATGTATCTGGTCTGGTCCTGGAGCAGAATCTTTCGCACAAGCGAGGGCACAGGAGAGTTCGTCCATGGAGAAAAAGACATTGTAATCTTTCTCCACGCGACTCGAGAAGTCTAATTTACAGTTTTCCATTTTTCTTTTCGTGTTTTGAAAGCCAGAAGTATAGTGTACGGAGCTGGAGATTTGTTCACAATGAGAGGCCATTTCTTCAGCACTTTCTTGTGGAGAGGTTAGGAGATTGCCATTTTCCATAAGCCCTGAAATAGACGGCGAAGGGAGTCTTCCACCGATCTGTCGGACCTTTCTCCACACAAGTTTAGGGGATGAACGGCAAGAGAGTGACGAGATGTAGGCTCTCCAGGACGCAGCCTTACTTTCCCGTATCGTTAATCTAGCTCTGGCTCGGGATCTTTTATAGTTTATTAGGTTTTCCATGGTTGGGAACCTACTAAGTTTTGCCAATGCCCTCTTCCGATCCCGGACCGCGGTGGCACAATCATCGTTCCACCATGGCACAGGGGGGTGTCGTGCATGGCCCGACGACTTCGGGATGGCAGATGAGGCCGCATGAAGGACGGCGTTATTAAAATGGGCAACCATAGCATCGATGTCGTTTGGGCAGTTTTCCGATATTCGTAATTCTTTCTTGAATGTTTCCCGCTCAGCTCAGTGGATTAGCCACCGAGGAGGGCGAGCAACGTTCAGATCGGGAATATCGAGGTTGACCCGAATGGGAAAATGGTCACTGCCATGCAGGTCGCCAAGGACAGTCCACTCGAAGATTGTAGAGACGGAGGGACTACAGAGAGCTAGGTCCACGGACGAGAATGTGTTAGAAGCTACGGAGAAGTGTGTGCTTTCGCCAGAATTTAGGAGAATTAAGTTTTGGTTATCTATGATATTTTCAAGTAACCTGCCTCTCGTGCACCACCTTGTGCCACCCCAGGCAGGGTTGTGGGCGTTGAAGTCCCCCACAATGAGAAAAGGTGTAGGCACCTGAGAGAGCACATCTTCCAGTTCTTTTTGTGACACTTGTCCAGGCGGGATATAAATGTTGCAAATGGTAACAGAAATAGTTCGGAAATTTACACGAACGCAAGATATCTGCAGAGTGGTTCGTATGTCTATTTCTTTCGATACCAAAGAGTTTGTGATAAACGTGGCGACTCCGCCATGGGCGCGGAGGCCATCGTCTACGTCTTGCCTGTAGCAACAAAAACCGCGTAGAGAGATGGAGTGCTCAGAAAGGAGATGTGTTTCCTGCAGGCAGATAACCACGGGTCTATGTATAGACATTATTAACTTCAATTCATCCAAACGGGTTCGAAGGCCATTTATGTTCCATGAGAGGAGCCATAGTTTCTAGTTAAGTTTTTGGTTCAAGGGTAGGTTATGTATCAGGTTTTTCTTCTTTTTCCTTCTTTGTTGGCTTGGTTCATGCGAGGTTCCTCATTCCCAGCAGAGTCATCTTGACTACTGTTGGAGAGGGTCGCATGTATTGAGACACCACGGTCCCTTGAGACAGGCGACCTAGATCTAGCAATAGGGCCTGTCGGCCTCAGCTTCTCTTGATGTGTTTGGGTGTTGGTTGAAATATTTATGGTTTTTGTTTCCGATTTTGTTTCAGGCTGGACAAGAGATTTGGGATTTGCATCTCCGCCGATGTCATCAAAGGACACCTGGCAGGTAGCATCGCGCAAAGTAGAGGCTTTAGGCGTTTGGGTTTCCGAATTCATTTTCTTATGTTGACCCACGGTGTCAGCGAAACTTCGGGCCATGTCCACGGGCTTTCGCGTCTGGTAACGGCGTCGTGCCTCCGGAAAGGAGACTTTCTCAGAGACCCTGATCTTCTAGATCTCTCTTTCTCTTAAGAAAATCGGGCACTGGTTGGAATTAGATGGATGTTTTGCACAACAGTTTACGCACTTAGCCTCGGCGGAGCAGTTAGAGTCATTACAAACCTCCCTTCCACAGTGCACGCAGACTGCGGCGCTCATGCAACGAGGTTGCGTATGGCCAAACCTCTGGCATTTAAAGCAGCGCAGAGGGTTTGGAACATACTGCCTGACACGGAGATTGTAGAAGCTACACGATATCTTCTCTGGTAGCGATGGACGGTCGAAGGTCAGTATTAGAGTTGAGGTAGGAGTGGGTACCCCATTTACTCTCCGCTGAATCCTGTAAATCTCTGACACACTATATGGCTCAAAGAAGGCTTTCAAATTTTCTTCCGATTCGGTAGCGAAGTCTTCGTGGTTTACCACACCCTTGCAGAGGTTTAAGGTCGGGTGGGCGGACACATGCACCTGGAGGCCGGCTATTTCTTTGAGGTCAAGGATCTTGCTGATCTGTTCGTCAGAGCGACATTCGAAAAGAATTGTGCCATTTCTCTGACGGACCACCGACTGAAATATACCAAACTTTTCAATTTCCCTGGCAAGTTTTATAGGGCTGACACTCTTCATAGTTTCATTTTTTTTTAATTTACATGAGAAATCGGGGCTTAGTAGGTCTGTCTGACTCGTTACAGAAAAAACTCTCAAGATTTACTGTTTCACCAACAAATCTCCTCTTCCTTATGGAAGAGGGCGGGGGGGTAGGTTTTTTATCCATTAAGAGGATATCAGATTCATCCCCGTGGTCCCCACCCACTACGGAGCCCAACAAAGGGACACTCCATCGGAGTGCCAGGGTTGCCACGGGGATATAGTGGGGGGTTACCACAGCGCTGCACCGCCGTGGATCCCCCCGCTCACCCTGGAGTTCAGTACAAGACCTAGTCCAAGCCGGTTGATCGGGAGTGGGTTAGCTCCCGACCGCCCGTCTAGAAGAGTCCGTAGCCAAAGCAAGTGTATCGAGACCTACAAGGAATGTTCCCCAAAATACGTAAGAGCACGTATCCCTGGGTGCCAAGAAAAAAAGGAGCACGAGGAGAGTAATTGGGAAACAGACAGGCCCCTCAACCGCCAGGACATACATTCCCTCCGACACGGGTCGCCATGCACGGCAAACACATGGGTGGGCGTTCAGCATACAGAGGGGGCCAGTGAAATAGAAGAGGGAGAAGAAAAGAGACAGGATAGTATAGAAGAATGAGAATGTACAATGGGGAGAAGAAAAGCGACTTGTGAAGGAAAGGAATACTTGAGAGCCCTCTCTGTATCCCGTCAGGACGTGGACCAACCCACCTCGACGGGAAGTCACGGCGAGGTAAATTATTACCTCTCACAGGTGTTCTCTGGTCATGGCTGTTTTAGGTCTTACTTGTTTAGATTTAAAAGAGCAACTGACCCTCAATGCCCATTTTGTGGGTATGAAGATGACGATGCACTGCACACAGTATTTGTATGCACAGCTTGGGAAACTTGGAGGAGAAAGCTGAATGAAGACCTGAAAGTGGACATCTCTCCATTAAACTTGGTGCAGTGTATGCTAAGATCAGAGAAAGACTGGAGTACTATCCAATAATACCTGACATTAGTCATGAAAAGGAAAGAACGACTTCGTTCTTAAACTGAAGGCTCAGCTACCTGCCTGTCTCTCCATGAAGCAATGTCTCGCGATGGTTCCCGTGGAGTGACATATGGGCACAAGAAAGAGGTTTTTTTAGTGGGTATACCACCGAGAGTGGGAGTCCCACACACCAGGGATTATACCACCTGAATCCCTGACGGTGCTTAATGCATTTTTTTCTCTCGCCCCCCCCAAAATAATGATGATAATAATAATAATAATGATAATAATAATAATAAGGGGCTCAAGGGGTGTGATGTGAATATTAATGAAAGCTATAACCTCTCACACCCAACTCCACTCTCACCCTTCACGCGGGGAGCCCTGTGGGTATACCGTCCGTCTCGGTACTTGTCTCAAGGTTGTGGTATCCAGCCCCTTCGGCGAGACAGTCGACCAACTAATGAGAGAAGGAGGTCCTGGTAGGGCTACTAGAAGGTAATTCTGGGATAAGGCCTATCAGGATGGTGCAAGTCAGCCAACTGGACGTACCTAGAGTGGAGTGGAGTGGAGGAACCAATTAAATGGTCAACAGCGGTTCTCAAAGCCTGAGTGGCTACAGTTGTCCTGGCATTAGGAATAAATGTGCCCATTAAGTATGGAGACACGTGCTAGAAAGAAAGCCTCGGAAAAAATGCCGCTACCCGAGGAGCGTCGGGGCGTCCCTGGAGCCATCGCTGGGGGTGACAGTATGCGAGCCGATGGTGAGGAATTGAGCAGGCGGGCCCTGGTCGGGATACCCGAAATGCGACAGCCTGAAAGGAGCGAACCCATATCGAATGCCTCCCCATATCCCCTGCTGAAGGCGCTGCGCAGGTGTTACAACCAGCGCCCACCCAGGCAAGGCTGCCAACACAGCGCAGAAAATGGCCAACGGCTGTTAATGAAGAAATAATGCGCATCTATTACCGGATCACAAAAATTGACACAGATGTGACTGGATACAGGCAGAAATTTAAAGAATTTCAAAAGTTTCCCTGAATATTCCGTAACAACAAAGAGTGTCTGATCAGTATCGAGTGATTTTACGTAATAAACTGATTCGTGAGACACGGCTCCAGACCATTAAAATGGAAGTTGGTCGTGAGCTAGAACTGGATGAGGTTGACAACTTACCACCTAGTGAATCAGAAATTCACCCGGAGTCCCGCAAAAATGTCCCTACAACAGATAAGATAACTACAGCTGAAGACGAAAGACTGGTGGAATCGCTGAAGATGGGAATAAGAGAAGCTATGTTCCAATTTGAAGGGACCAACCCAACTATGAGACCAGTGTTACCTAAGATCAATACATCGAGACGAATGGCACGTATTATAGATATCATGAATTGCGAGGTACTACCAGAGGAAATTGAAACGGCGCACAACTTGCAATATCTCCACCTTGTTATATATTGTGCTGCAGTTGTAGTTATTAAATCCCTGGGAATAGACTGTGAAAAACTATCAGGAAAAAAGCAGAGGCCGGATGATGCCACCTTGGGAGAGGCGTCTCGTCAGGAACATCGAAATACTGAGATACTGAGAGGTGATATTGCCCGTATGATGAGTTATGCCAATGGTATTCGATCACCAAAACTTGTGAAACTGGCAGATCGTATTATGAATAGAAGTAAAACGCATACTCGAAGAGATGAACCTAATACGACAGTACAACAGTGCATTGACACGCTGAAACAGAGACTATCAGTATTAACAAATCGATTGTCCAGATATAGAACCAGAAGAAATAGGAGGAAAGATAACATTTTGTTTGAAAAATCTGAAAATAATTTTTACAGAAACCTGGGAAGAAAGGAAGAAGGCAATTAGAAAGGATTATATCCAACACGAGAGCAGGTGAATGATTTTTGGAGTAAGCAACTTTCTGATCCAGCGGAATGTGATGTGAGAGCGAGCTGGATTGGAGAAGAGAAGAAACGCTGTGAACATCTTACCATGATGCATTACCAAGAATTTACAACTGAAGAAGTCAGTGAAGTAATCAAGAACCTATTGAATTGGAAAGTTCCAGGCCCAGATAAAATTCATAATTTTTGGTATAAAAGATTATGGTGCACTCACCAAAGGCTGGCTGAATTGATCAATGTCATACAACAAGCAGATAAGATGCCAGAATTTCTTACCCAGGGAATTACATATCTGATATCCAAAGACCCACAAAAACAAGAAGATCCAACAAAATACCGCCCTATTTCTTGCTTGCCAACGACGTATAAAATCATTACATCGTGCCTTTCACAATGGATATACACCCACTGTAGAGACGATATTATTGCAGTTCAACAGAAAGGCTGTAGCAAAGGCTCCATGGGTTGCAAAGAACAATTAATCATCGATTCAGTAGTGTGTGGTCAAGCATAGGCAAAACATCGTAACTTGTTCATGGCGTATATTGATTACAAAAAAGCCTTTGATTCTGTGCCACATACCTGGCTGATAGAAATACTTAAGATCTATGAGGTTGATACAAAAGTTGTATCCTTCTTGGAACATGTTATGTCGAAATGGCGAACAAAAATTATCTTAAGTACTCCTGTTGACAACATCCAAACTGATACAATCAATGTGCGAAGAGTTATTTTTCAGGGAGACTCATTAAGTCCCCTGTGGTTTGTCATCTGTATGAATCCGCTATCTAATCTCTTGAATTCCACTAAATGTGGATTTGGAATTAAATTGGGAGCAAGAATGATGTATCCCATAAGTCACCTTTTATATATGGACGATTTGAAGATATATGCTTCGACAAAATCTCAACTTGAACAACTATTGAGTATTGTGGAATCATTTTCAAAAAGTATTAAAATGGAGTTTGGCCTGGAAAAATGTCGAACATTGAATATTGTAAAAGGAAAGCTCCAAGAGGGAGCCTTTGAACTTGAAAATAAACAATTGATACAAGCGATGTCTGCTGAGGAAACGTACAGATACCTGGTAGTGAGACAGGCAAGGCACATTGACCAATGTAAAATGAAAGATGAACTTGCAGAGGAATTCTTCCGAAGAACCCGAAAGCTCCTGAAAACAAAGTTGAATGGAAGAAATATCATAAAAGCTATTAACACCCATGCTGTCCCAGTCTTAAACTACTCATTTGGCATTATTAAGTGGAGTAAAACTGACATTGAGAAATTACAATGGAAAATGAGAGTTTTAATGATGAAAGCACGCATGCACCATCCAAAATCTGCAGTCAAGCGTATAACACTTCTGAGAAATATGGGTGGAAGAGGACTCACAGACATTGGAAACCAACTTTGTCGGCAAGTGAAGAGCATGAGAATGTATTTCCACTCTGCGGCAAATACATCAAAACTGCATAAAGCAATTTGTGAAGCAGAGGTCTATACTCCGATAGAGCTGTTGAGACAGGATGTTGCGGACTTCTCATGCAATGACAGCCAAAAAGGAGATTTATGGATGGCCAAAGCTCGTCATGGAAGACATCCACATGAGATGAGCCAAGAACATGTCGATTTGAAAGCATCGAACTACTGGCTTATATCAGGACAGATCTTTCCAGAAACTGAAGGGTTTATGTTGGCTATTCAGGATCAAGTTATTCCAACGCGTAACTATTTGAAGCGAATTGTTAGAGATAGCAATGTGCAGAATGAGTTATGTCGTTATGGTTGTCCAACAGTGGAATCAATTCAACAAGTTACCTCGGGTTGTACACATTTGGTAGGCACCGAATATAAACAGTGATATGATTCGGTGGCCAAAATTTTACATCAAGCGTTGGCTCAAAAATGTTGTCTTTTGACTGAAGATAAGGTACCGTACTTTAAGTACCAACCTATGAGTGTTCTGGAGAACGAAGAGTGGCGCTTGTATTGGGATAGAACTATCTTAACAGACCAGACAGTGATTCACAACAGACCGGATTTGGTTGAGATTAACAAGTGTGAGAAACATGTCAAGCTTATTGATGTTTCTGTCCCAAATACTGGCAACATTAAAAGCAAATACACTGAAAAAATCAGTAAATATGCAAATCTTGTTGAACCCGTTGAGAAACAGTGGAATATGAAAAGAGTCAACATTATCCCGATAATTGTTTCAAGCACCGGAGTCATCCCTAGGAGACTGATTGGGGGCCTTAAGCAACTGGGTTTGAATGAAGACCTGTACAAACCCATGCAGAAGGCAGTTGTTATTTCAACAACAAGGATAGTACGGAAATTCATGAGAAACAATGTATTATAAATTCTTTTTAAAAAATAAGATGTATTGTGCTTTGATTCTGTATATCTGTGCAATTCATTCAAATGTACCAATAAGATGAGAAATAATAATAATAATAATAATAATAATAATAATAATAATAGTTATAATAGTAATAGTTATAATAGTAATAGTAGTAATAGTAATAGTAGTAATAGTAATAATAATAGTAATAATAATAATAATAGTAATAATAATAATAATAGTAATAATAATAATAATAATAATAATAATAATAATAATAATAATAATAATAATAATAATAATAATAATAATATGAACAAAATGGATCAACAGCTTGACTGAAAAATTCCAGAAGAAAGCTGCATTATCTTGTCAACATAAGAGTGGTAAGGAAGCAGATGATAAGTATACACCATTATGTCCCAACCAACAAAAAATTAAACTCCAGCAACCACCCTTCGACCGAGAGATGGAGAAGGCAATCCGGAAGCAGAAGGCAATCCGCAGTAGAATTCCGGCTACGATAGTCAATTCCAATGTCGACGCTGATATGTTGTACAAAGGGCTCAGTATTTAAAATCTGTACCTCCAAAACTGAGTGGTTCATGGTTGCAATCAAAGACCACGAAATTGCGATGAAGAATTATCTGAAATACATCATCAAAGATCCGGATGTGCACTCTGATGGATCTTTGGGCCTGTGGACAATGCAGAGAGACTATACAGCATATTATCTTATACTATAGTATAATAGCCATAACCGAGTATAAGAACAGACAATATGGTGGGACAAATTATCCATGCCCAACTTTTGAAGATCCATGGTTTAGTACCATACCCTGGTAACTATATTACAAGCATTTCCCAAAAATTTCCTTGGAAACAACAGCTATAAGCTGTACTAGGACCAAAGTATACTGACAGATCGAACAGTTCACCACAACAGACCTGATATAATACTGGGATAAAAACAAGAAAAAAGTGTTTGTGGATACGGTAGCTGTCAATACCCGCAATTTTACAACAGTGTATCAGAGCTCACTACAATCATTTAGAATTAAAAAGTATCACCATCAGTTTCCTGAAATCTGTTTTACTCAGTACAAATACACTGGCTAGAAAATTTCTGGGAAGTAACGGAAGTTTCTAGTTTCTATAATCTTCAGGGTAAATATATATTCCTGTATTGTACACATAAATGGGCATTTGTCTGTCATCTCTATGAAAAGCATTAATTTTGTTTATTTACATCGAATTAATTTATAAGATGTATAAAAAATTTGGTATGTTTTGATAGATAATATCGGTGTGACTTTGTTTATGTACCAGTGAACTGTGCACGATTAACCCTCCAAGGACGAGTGTGACATATACGTCACAGCAAACAAGTTATAACTTGAATTATTTCCTGTCGCTGCATGTCGATATAACTGCACGTGCCGGTGTGTTCTTGTCGCAGAGGGGTCTGGTTCGTCAGTTGATTGTGCGATCTTGTCCGAGAAAGGTGTTGTAATATTTTTTTCTCGCTGTTCAAAAATTGTGATTTTTTTGCGATGAACCAAGCGCATTGGTACGTTGAATTCATAGCCTGTACTGTTATTAGTTCAGTTTATGTCAGTTGTATATCTCTCACAGATTGTTATGAAAGGAATAAAAATATTTAATTGTTTTTATTTTTATTACGGGACGCTGTGGAGGCGTGAAAAGTCAGCGTGACGTATACGTCACACTCGTCCTTCTCCATTGCTTTTCACACATCTCCACAGTTTTTCATACTTTTGCATTTCATTCAATTGCACTGCCAAAAATCGGAAGTTTTTATAATATATTTTTCATTTATTAGGAATAATGACCGTTTTAGCGACAGACTGACTGTAGCTGAGATAATTCAGTTACTAGAAGAAGACATTCCAGGTCATGGTTGTGGTGATGATAATATAGAAGTAGAGGATATTTTCATTGCACCACCGCCTGTGAATGAGCTAACTGACGAAGACAGTGGTGATGAGGACACAGGAGGTCTACTGAATAATTTGTGCGGCAATCAATTGGTGAGTGAAGCTGAAGCAGTTTTGTCTAATGGAATTCGCATTGGAGGCCCGGTACACGACTTCTCGGGATATTCCACAAATAGGGAACGTGCGTGGATAGATGGAGATCTAGTTGATTCAATAAAAAAAGATGGGCTATTTCCTGAAGATTATGACGACAAATACAAAAATATGACTCCCGTTGAAATTTTGGAGATATTTTTAGATGATGAAGTGATTTCCCTTTTTCTCACAGAGTCCAATAAATATGCTTTGTCTAAAAATGAAAATAATATGAATGTTACGACAGAAGAGATAAAAGCTTTTCTAGGTATTCTAATCCTTTCTGGTTATAATGTTTTGCCAGGAAAGAAAAGTTACTGGGATACGAAGCCAGACATGAAGAATGTATTAGTTTCTGAATGTATGCGGAGGGACAGATTTTTATTCATTGCAAAATACTTTCACGTTTCAGATAATTCTAATATTGACAATAACGACAGATTATTCAAGCTTCGCCCACTCATAAATCTTCTCAAGAAACGATTTTTTGATAACTTTCTTGAATGTGAATTTCTTGATTACGATGAATCCATGGTGAAGTACTTTGGCCCACATCCTTGCAAGCAATTTATTCGTGGTAAACCAATACGATTCGGGTACAAAATATGGTGTCTGAATACATTCTACGGGTACTTGATAAATTTTGAAGTCTACCAGGGTAAAAATACGCCAGTGACAAACCCTGAATATGAAAAGATTTTTGGCAAAGCTACAGCCCCCTTGATTTCATTTTTAGATGAATTGCCAGATCGTAAAAGGAGTTATCCGTATCATATAATTACAGACAACTTATTCACAAGTTTCAACCTTCTCAAGCATTTGAAAGAATGAGGGTACTCAGGGACTGGGACTATTAGGAAAAACAGGATTCCTAAAGATTGCAATTTACCATCACATGAACAAATGATGAAGATGGAACGAGGAATATTCCAAAGCACAATAGAAAAAAATGACGGAATTCTCGTTGGGAAATGGATGGACAATAGTGTGGTTGCAGTTGCATCAAATTCGCTCGGAGAATCTCCAGTCAAGAATGTAAGGAGATATTCATCAAAAGAGAAAAAACATATAAATGTCCCTCAGCCAGCAATTATAGGCATTTACAATAGAAATATGGGTGGTACCGATCGAATGGATCAAGATATAAATCAATATCGTATATCTATTAGAAGTAAGAAATGGTACTGGGCTATATTGACATGGCTCGTAGATGCTGCAATAAATAATGCATGGCATATTTACAAGAAGACAGGAAGGAAAATCACTAAACTGGAATTCAGAAGAGACATTGCCATCACATACCTCACAAGATATAAAACAGCTGTCAAATCTGTGGGTCCAACAGCTCTGTCGTCGAAGAGGTCAACTCGAGTTTTGGACGGCATTCGTTACGATCGGGCGGATCATCTACTTGGGGAAGTGGAAAATAAAAAGAGAAGAAGGTGTGCGAATGATGGATGCAAAAGTGTTGTCGCGTCAATGTGCATGAAATGTAACGTTGGCTTGTGCTTGAAATGTAATGTACCGTTTCATTAAAAAAAAATGAAAACTTATTCACCAATATTTGAAATCTCAAACTTTTTAGAAGAACTGAATAAGGAATTGTAATTTGTTTGCTACTGATATTGTAATCACTGATTAGTTATTACTGATTAGTTAGTTGGTGTTTATATCGAATAAGCGCTTATGATTTGCAAATAAATGTTCTCCTTGTAGAATATTTTTTTCTGTTTCACCCCAGTATAGTTATCACCCCTAAAGGACGAGTGTGACGAATACGTCACACACCCCTACTCCTCACAGATACGTGGAATATTTTTTTAAACATTTTTTGGAGCTTAAACTAAAGTAATAGAATTAGAAAAAGTAAAAATTATTAACTTTTTTACGAAAAATAATTCTCGTCCTTGGAGGGTTAAAACAGGAACAGTAGCGGCGGCGGCGGCAACTCAAACTGAAGCCTTATGGCACAACGTGAAAACTATGCGACATCTCTGTATTAATAAAAGTGAATTCAACGACGTGTAATCGACATTGATTCCACAAAAATGAGTGCATGAATAGATACGAAATATTTACAGGCTTTTCTTCAGGATTTGACGCAGTGGCCTTGCAAAGGTTGGTAAAGATTAATACAACACAAATGCCGAAAATAAATAATTTAAATAGTATGCTGGTAGATGCACCACGGTCATTATTTTTCGTCTGTCACTAAGAGACAGGTTCCTGATATATTCCGCCAGAGGCCAGCAGCGGTGCGGTGGAATCACAGAGTAAGCTTAGGGTGATGGCCGTGTGACCGATCTCCATGAAAGTTGGCACATCTATGTTTTCATGGAGGCTTTTATGCTGTTAAATTTTTTATAACTTCACCAGAAGACGCTGCAGCACAAGATGCGTTTCAGTTAAATGCAATTCCCAATCAAGGGGAACCTAGGTTCATTATTGCTGGGCGTTGCCGTGTGAGGGAGCGAGGCCGAGGAGGAACAAGCAGTGCATGATGGAAAGAGAGAGGGGAAGGGAGAAAGGGGGAGGGAAATGGAGAGAAAGAGAGCGGGATGGGAAAAGTGAGGGAAAAGAGGGGAAAAGATACATGGAAAAAGACGGAAAAGATAAGGAAAAAAAGAGAGAGGGAAAGAGATTAAGAAGAAAAAATGAAGAGAGGAAAAGAGAAAAATATATAGAGGAAAAAGAAAGACGGACGGACGGAAAGACAGAGAGAGACGGACGGACGGAAAGACAGAGAGAGACGGACGGACGGACGGAAAGACAGAGAGAGACGGACGGACGGAAAGACAGAGACGGACGGACGGACGGACGGACGGACGGACGGACGGACGGACAGACGGACAGACAGAGTCGGACGGACGGGAAGATAGAGACGGATGGAAAGAAAGACGGATGGAAAGACGCACGGACGGGAAGACGCCCGGCGTAAAGATGCACGGACGAAAAGGCACGCGAACGGACACATGGACGGAATGACGCGGACGGAAAGACACGTGGAGGGACACACGGACGGAAAGACGCGGACGGAAAACACGCGGACAGACTGACTGACTGACTGAAGTTCATTGACTGAAGTTGACTGACTGAAGTTGACTGACAGACTGAAGTTGACTGACAGACTGAAGTTGTTGACTGAAGTTGACTGACTGACTGAAGTTGACTGACTGACTGAAGTTGACTGACTGACTGAAGTTGACTGACTGACTGAAGTTGACTGACTGACTGAAGTTGACTGACTGACTGAAGTTGACTGACTGACTGAAGTTGACTGACTGACTGAAGTTGACTGACTGACTGACTGAAGTTGACTGACTGAAGTTGACTGATAGTTTTGCCGTGAATCGAGTTTTCGGTATCAATGACCCACAAGTTTTTCACATGTTCTATTATTCTTTGTTTTTCATGCACACTTATTGTCCCACGTAAGAAACGGAGCAATGAGGTCTTTTTGGATATTTTTTTATATTTATATCATATAATTGAGTAAATCACATTTGAAAATAAATTATTTCAAATTAATTTTTGAAATCCAATGCCAGATTACATGCACAGGGAACACTTCATTTTGACATTTATACATTTGTTCATGACCTGTTTTTTTAACTCCATTCTGTGTTTACTCCCATACAGTTTTTTATTCACAATTTGTATACATTATTGAAAAATGTTTTGAAGTTTCATTTTATTGAAGGCTACTCATATAAATTTTCTTTGAACATTGTCTAAACAGGTTAAGCAATACACAGAACAAATTTGTTTCAGGTTCAAAAATCGAGCATTTTGTTTTTTTACTTGACTGCAAGGTGGAAATAGGAGTTATCACCTGATACATTGTTTCTTTCAAAATTTACATCAAAATAAAGAGAAAAAAGAAGTTAAGTTGGATTTAAATGAGATAATATTTATTAGTGAAAAAAAGTGTTACACTATCACTCAAAATTGAGTACAAGCTCCGTTTTGAAAACTATTTTATACATAGATTGAGAAGATACTTCACCAATAAAGGATTCTGTGAAATAGGAACCTTTCAGATATCAAAAACAAATGTTTTCCTCTTATCACAAATGGTGAAATGCAAAAAATGAAAAGGGGTTTAAGTGATTTTCAGTATTCCGATGAAGCTCTTATTGTATGTTGAAAGGACAATAATGCCAGCACTGCAACAAATCAAGAATCAGATGAAACTAAATGATAGAAAGAAAAGAGAAACCAAATGTTTATTGCACAGCCTGTCGTTTTCCAAGCTTACAATAGAGGCATGAGCAGTAGGGAACTCTTGCATTGATAGGCAGATGCCTACATAATACAAATGCGTCAAAAGAAATGGTACTGGCCAAATATTTCTTATTTATTCAATATGTCTATTGTCAATGCCCCGCTGCTAATAATAAAAACTATGCCAACCAATAACAAATCAAAAAAAACTTTTAAAATACCATTAAGAGATTTGTCTCAGCCTGCTGAAAAGTAATGGCATATCACACCGTGGAAAACAAACTTGGATTTTAGATAAGATGGCAAAACCATTGCATTTTTTTTTCTGTTTTAACAGAAAGAGAGGACAACACATGAGAAAGAAACAATTAAATTGAGGAAAAACTGTAAATGTGGAGCTATGCACTAAATTTTCCAAAGAAAACCAATGGTTTTTTCAGTCTTTATTTTTTTTTTTTTATTCAGTAATATTTGAAAAAATTTAAAAACAAAGAACTATCTATATTTCACAATTGTTTCATTTAAATTTTTTACAATACGATTTTAAATTCATGGAATACTGGAGAATGTATCATTGCTATCGCATGGGATCCGATTTTCCAAATGTTATATTTTGCAAGTGGCCAACAATAAAATTATTTTATTGAAAATAATACGTTATTTATTGATAATAAAGTTAGAAACTATTGAAAAAGTGCAATAATATTTTCATGAAATTTTGTACACTATTGGGTAAAACTATAAACATTTTTACTGAATTATACCTGGCACTGTAAGAAATGATGCAATGATATTAAATTCAGTTTTAAGGAGTTTGATTAACTTCATCATCTTACATTGAATGCCTTTCTGAATATGTGAAATTAGTTATATTATTTTATTTAATTACAAATTACAAACTGTGCACATTTTATTGTACTGTGTTCTTAGCTTCATATTATATTGCAATTCAACATTTTATCTTTTGTTAATTTAATTTTTTACCATGACTGTCTGAAAACTAGCATTCAGTTATATCTAATAATTTTTATTATTATTATATTATTTTTATTATATTCTTTCAAACATTTTTATGGACAGTTGTCAAAAGTATGGAAAACTGACAAAAAACTGAGTCAACTTGTTTCCATCTTAATAATAAACTAGCCCATAACCAGCTCAAAGTAAAATTAGATGGCAAAACTCTAAAATATAACCCGCACCCTAAATATCTAGGAGTTACCCTGGACAGAACTTTAAGTTTCAAAAAACATCTGATAAATTGCGCAAACAAACTAAAATCCAGAAATAACATTCTACAAAAACTTACAGGAACCACTTGGGGCTCATCGCAAGAAGTTCTAATTATTGCAGGAGTAGTCAAATCCACACCAACCCACTGGCTGCCTGTGCTGAGCAGCATACCACCCCCAGACATAAGGAGAAAGAATGCACTCAAAAAGGAATATGAGAAGATTATGAACAATCCGTTACTTCCTATACATGAAGATATTGGTGCAAGAACGAGACAACTGAAATCACGTCATCCACCGATTACAACCGCTCAAAGTTTGGTAGCCTCAGACTACAATAGCTTCAACGATTGGCAAGAAACCTGGAATAGATCCGTATCGTCACTATGGCAACCTATGTTACAGGAAAATCAAAAACCTGGAGGTTTCTCACTTCCACGCAGCACTTGGACAACTATTAATAGAATACGTACTGAAAGAATCAGGACACGGCCGCTGTGCTGATTTAATGCATAAATGGAAGATAAGCCCTAGCCCGATGTGTGACTGCGCAGATGTCAGGCAAACTATACATCACATTGTCAATGACTGTCCAAGAAGGAAGTTTCCTGGAAACCCCCAAGAATTCATCGCAATAACTGACAATGCGGCCCAATGGGCAAAGGAACTTGACTTAAGGCTTTAGAATCAATATTTTAAGACTGATAAAATCAACTTTTTATTGTAAATTAGACATATAGTTTTTACTTAAATGTGCTATATTGTTTTTAAATTGTGTACTTGTTCTTTTGTTTTGAATTGCTCTCTTTGTGTGCATTTTTTTTTCCCTTTTTCTTATTGTATTGTTTCCTACCATACGAATAAAAAAAAATAAAAAATGGAAAGTTTTCCTACAATTATTTTAAAATCTACACCTTTTTAATCCATATGATATTACAGTTTATTGCATTTAATATTTAAAATTAGTTCTGTAATATTAACCGGTATATCTGCCATTTACAAACAAGTTTCAACTAGGATTTGACTCATCTTCGAAAACCCTTACCTGTAATTATATAATATGATTATCATGAAAAAAATAACTGAACCATTTAGAAATATTCAATTATATCATCCGAAGGGCAATGTACAATTTACTGAAATATTACATTACACCTTTCAGAATAATATAAGTGAAGACTAAGTACACCATCATGAAACAAAATTTTTAACTATAAGATAACAAAGAGATCAAGATGAAACAATCTGAGCAAAATAAATTCACCACTCCTCAATTGCGATAAATTTACTTAAGATCCAATATTCATTAGCATAACTAGTGGGAACCCGTCAAAATTTGATGGCAAGATCTAAGATAAATGTAAAATACTGTGCCTAGACTAATGTTCACAAAGCAAATTCTTAAATGGGAAGAAGAAAGAGCAAACTTTCGTATTTAAAGCTAATTTTTTCATCTCTGCAAATATTCACTTTATGGACAGAATGATATATTATGCAGCACAAAATTAATTGTTTTATATTAACACTTACACAATTGAACACATGTGGCCCATGATCATGTGGCTATGTAATATGAACACTGAATGACAGAAGAAAGACTATACGTATAATGACTGATATTATTTTTGAAGTTTTTTGATGTCCCATCATCTCCTATAAACAACTGTTTAATTTCTTCTGACATGTTGTTAGAAGGCAAACTTATTTTTCCATTTAAGCAACACAAAGTAATCTAGTTTGCAGAATTTCTCTCACACAGGAAGTACACAGCAGAACAATACAGACAATTCATAGATTAAGACCCAACAGTAAACAAAAATACTTCACCAATTCAGTAAAATCGAATAAAATCCACTGTCCGAATTTCTCTACAAAATACACCACGAAAACAAATTGATGCAAACACAGTCACCACCAAAACGCAAATATTGCTTCTGAAACACAATCTAGACGAGTTGTAAACAATACACAATAAGCAGCGAGGATGTACATCTATTGATATTGAAACACAGTCTTTGGAAGAAAACAATTGACTACTGATAAGCATACTATTAAAGAATTATTTATTTAATTAATTTACACCGTAAATGCTGGTGAATCAACACAAACAATAACTGATAACACATCTAGGGGTCACATCCTTTTATTTAAAGGAAAAATAAATATAATCGGTTGAGTAGAAGCTCCAAATGAAACCGTGGCAGAATATCTATTTTTTTTATACATAGATTTCAAAAGACTGTTATTGTTAATCAACTGAAACATATACATACCTAGAATTATATCAGATGTGGTGTGATTGCCAGAACCTTTCATAAAGCCATACTTTTCCTCTGAAATTGCGGTCGCATTTATATCATTTTCTGATCCTAGATCAGAAAGTCCCACAACTACCAAACCTATAATTACAAAGATTATACCAATCCATTCCCTAATCTTGAGTTTTCTTCTCAGAAATATTCTAGAGAAAATCCCAACAAACACAATGGCGGCACCTACAACAGAATTTTACCAGTTTTTAACACATTACCTTTTAACAAGTTAAAAATGCACAAAACAATCATTACCTCGCAACATTTGAAATGAAGAAGCATACGTGAGATTAAGACCAATATACATCAAAGATGTTAAACACATATCACAAAGTGCTGGTGGCAATAGGACCAAAGGATTAAAATTTTGATTTCCTTTCACCAAACCAACATTTTCTATTGATCCATCCTGCAAAACAAATTAACTTGAAAGCCAATTCACAGACTTGCAAATTCCATAAGGATACACATATTGAAATAAACATACCTGTTTACGAGAATAGTAGAAGTACAGAATTTTAAAAACAACTAAGCACATAATTTCACCTATAAACATAGAACATGCTTGTACAAATGGATGTTGAAAATATACAACTTCACCCACACTGTTTTCCGCTTTTAAGCGGTCAGTCCATCTGTAAAATAAGTTTCTCAGTGAAAAGAAACATCAATATATGATATTTATTTATAATATAGTATCAACTTCACTCACTTTGTTGTTAGGGTATTAATAGAACCAGTTGCAACAAGCAAAACAACAAGAAAAATTTGATATTTCGTGAATGCCATTTGGAAATAAATAAAGAACTATCTCCAATTAAAATTTCAAAACATAACCGTATTCTACAAACGTATGAATGCAAGCATATCTTTTCAAGCCACTTTTACCACAATGACCAATGGAGAATGCCGACACTTTTCTTAATTTCGAAGCATATCACCAAGAGAAAAGCAACACAAAAGATAAGATAATGCAAAGAAAACAACCCCAAATGAACTTTGATACTTATAAAGTGCTAACAATTTCGTGGTAAAAATTTGTTTAGAGAGTATTTGGAAACAAAGAGTACTCAAGTGATCGTCGCACTACACAATATTTTCTCGAAACAGTCTTAGTTATGTGACAGTTCAAACTTGGAACTGATACGGCGATGATTTTAGATAAACACGCACACGTTTTTCATACATAAAACAAATCCAACCGTGAACAAAGTGTCTAATTTGCACCCAACCCGCCTTCTTGGTCGAATTTGTGATGCAGACTAAATATCACCTGACGTTTGACAGAACCCACATGAGTTGTCTGTTAGCCAATCACATAATGTCGCGTGACCAACACTGGCAACATAGTAAATATCACAAATCTTCATTTGAAACAATAATTTCCTGAAAGAGAAAAATAAATATATTTGTTATATTAACTTTTTTACTCGTTGGTGTACGTACAATAGGTCCTACATTATTAAAATATACGTGTAAGCTTTAGAAATATATAAACCGTCACATTGTTTCGCGTTGGTAACAAAAACGAATGCGAAACAATTTCTACCATTTCGGAAGAATATTGACTCTATTGAAGTGTTTTTTTTACTACTGATTCAATGAGTTGAAATTTTCACTTGCTGAATAATTAATAAAAAAAGCATTTTATACATCTATATCTGTATACAGTGTCATCATTACCACATAATATTCATTAATATTGATTATATTTCTCCTTTTCTCTCATACACACACACACACACACACACACACACACTCACTCACTCACTCACTCACACACACACACACGTACGCACGCACGCACACACACACACAGGGGTCCAAGGGTATGTGATGCGATTGCAAGTCTCGCTGAAGAGAGTCTCCTAGCCTCTCCATCCCAACTCCGCTCTCACCTTCAAAAGGTGGACCCTGTCGAGTCGAGTAACCCGCGCCAAGGTTGTGGTAACCAATCCCTTCGGCGGTACGGGTAGACCAACAGACGAGAGAAGGGGGCTCTGATAAGTCACCCTGTCGGAATGGCATGTAACCGCCGTACTGGAGCGCCCCGAAAGTATATCGGGATACGGTCTGGTTGGTTACAACCCTGACTCAGGGTAAAGGGTGAAGCCGGGGGAGTCTGTAGCCCCTAAGCGACGTGTCCCCAGGTGGCGAACAGGGGAGGAATCTCTAGATGTAGAGGTCAAGAGGCAATTAAAATACCTCTCACGGACCAACAGGCGGGGAAGGACACCTCAGTCAAAAAAAAACAATATGGAAGGTCTTTTGGGGTCTCAGTTTACGGTGCAGGGGCCCGGATCCCCAGTACCGGCGTCTGTCGGGAGTGAGCAAGCGGGCTGCCAGGCGTCGTCAACCAGTGACCGCAGTACTTCAGCAGTGGACCACTGGGCTGCTGTAGTATCCGTTGCTACTAGTGATGATCATGCGAAACAACAGGCATTGTGTAGCCTTGAGAAGAAAATAACCGAGCTTCTCAATTTTGTTAAGCCTCGTCATAATGTTCATGGTGAGATGAAAAAATTGGCGTATTCGATCCAGACGCACTTTAACGAGGTGGTAGCACTGCAAAAAGGAGGATCACCCAGACCAGATCCTCAGTGCAACAAACCTACTGGGAAAGAAGAGTGCACTCAGACGTCCCCTGAGAAGGTGGCTGCGGGAGTACTCGTAACGAGAAGCGATCCTTCGCGAAACCAGAACTCCCAGGTGCCCAAGGCAAGGAAGGAGACTGCGAAAAACGCAGATAAAATTCGGGCGGAAATACCACGAGAAGAGCCCGAAGTGGCACGAGAAGAGCCCGAGTGGCAAGTGGTCACTCGTAAGAGAACACGTAAGCGTTCTAAAACGCGGAAAAGGCCACCCAGACCAGATGCCCTGATGATAAAGAAGAAGGACGACGCGCTGACGTACGCGGACATCCTTAAAAAAATGAAAACTGACCATGAGCTTAAGGATCTGGGCGAGAATGTCACGCACATCCGGAAGACAGCTGGCGGCGATCTCCTTCTGCAACTGAAGCAGGCTGCCGGAGGCGAAACAACAGATTTTCAGTCCTCTGTAAAGAAGGTGTTTGGATCGGACGCTGATGTGAGGGCTCTCACTCACACCGTGACCATTCAGGTGAAGGACCTGGATGAGGTCACAACTCTTTAGTTGCATAGAAGTGCATAGGGCTTTGGTGGACAAACTTCCCGAAGCCAGTGATCTCCCAGCTACTGTGGTCATATCCCTAAGACCATCCTATGGTGGAACACAGGTAGCCATAGTAAGTTCCTGTTGCGTTCCTGTTGCGGTGGCTAACAAATTGTTAGTCATGCACAAATGACGCAAAGTGCTTGCTTTGTGAAGAAAAGGGGAAACAAGGCAGACATGCTACTGGGTGCAGCAGGTGTCCAACGTACCAAAAAGCGCAGAAAGCAATAACGGATAGAAAATGAGAATTATACAACTCAATCTCAACCATTTCGCAGTCACCCAGGATATCCTGGCACAGTCGGTTAGGGAATGGGAGGCTGATATAGCAATAGTATGCGAGCAGTATACTAACCGTGAAGATACAGCGTGGGTATCTGACCTCCACAACCAGGCGGTAATCTGGGCCTGTGGAAAACACACATTCCAGCAAGTAATGACGAGACCCGGAGCTGGATTTGTCTGGGTAAAAATCAACGACGTTTACATCTACAGCTGTTATGCCTCACCAAACGCGACAATGGACGAGTTCGAGCAGTTTCTCGACCGCTTAGTGTACGACGCAAGAGGATAGAACCTTGGTGATAGCTGGAGACTTCAACGCCTGGGTGGTTGAGTGGGGTAGTTCGTCCACTAATGAGTGAGGTCGAGCAGTTCTGGCATCCCTCTCCCTTCTGAATGTAGAGCTCGCCAACACAGGAGATATACACACCTTCCTCAGAGGGAGCGTGGGAACTGTTGTGGATCTGACGTTCATGTCAGATAATCTTTTGAGAATGGGAGTGTCCTGGAGAGTTAGTGAATACTACACCCATAGTGACCACCAGGCACTTTTGTACGAGGTGAAAAATCAGCGGAGGGATAATTTTGCACCGAAATATCAGCCATCTGGGTGGAAAGCAAAAACGTTTGACAAAGAAGTTTTTCGACAATGTTTGGAGACGATAGTGCCAACAGGTACCGCAGATGACAAAGCTGGGCAGGTTATGAAATGGGTAACCAAAGCCTGTAATGCGGCTATGTCTAGACGGGGCGCAGTCTCTCAACGTTCACCAGTTTACTGGTCGAATGAGGAAATCGTCGGAAGTGCCTTCGAACCAGAAGACAGTACCAAAGAACTCGTGGCAGAGACAACTTTCTTCAATTGCAAGAGCAATACAAACTCGCTCGAAGCCAGTTGAAGATAGAAAGCCGCAAGAGCAAACGCTTATGCTCCAGAAGACTGTGTGACGAGGTGGAAAAGAATCCATGGGGTAGGCCGTACAAGACGGTCATGAGTAGGTTAAGACAGTGGCACCTACGTTCTCTAACTTGCCCCAATATGCTGCTCAGAATTGTGACAGCTCTATCCCGAGACACCCCGGTGACCCAGTTAATATAGTGTTATCTGAGCTAGAAATAATTCCTCCAGTCACGCAAGAAGAAATTCTGCACGCAATCAGCAGAATCGGCAACACAAAGGCTCCCGGACCGGATAACATTCCCAATATTGCCCTCAAGATTGCGATACTTGCTTACACCGACATCTTTGTGGATCTTTATTATTCTTGCTTGAGAGATGGGGTGTACCCAGAAAGATAGAAAAAACAGCGCCTGGTGCTCCTCCCTAAGGGGAATAAATATCCCGAAGATCCATCATCATACCGGCCACTGTGTATGCTTGACACAGCTGTCAAGGTTCTGGAGAGAATTATTAGTACCAGACTGGAGAAAGCTGTGAAGGAGGGAGGAGGCCTTTCTGAAAATCAGTATGGTTTCCGCAGAGCCCGCTCGACTGTTGACGCAGTCCAGCTTGTCATTAACACCGCCCGTCAAGCAATTGGAGGAAGTAGATGGAAGGGAGGCCCAAAACAGTACTGTGCTGTCGTTACGTTGGATATTAAGAATGCAACTCGGCCAGTTGGAGTAATATTCACCAAGCTCTCCGCAGATTTAAGGTGCCAACGTACTTGAGGAAGATTGTCACCGAGTATCTGAGTAATAGAGTTCTGATTTACAATACAAATAATGGGCCAAAGGTACATAATATCACTGCTGGTGTCCCGCAAGGGTCGGTATTGGGTCCACCATTACGGAATGTGATGTATGACGAGGTCCTTCGGCTCCCCCTCCCAGAAGGCACCAGTATTATTGGTTTCGCGGACGACATTGCTATCGTCGCCGTTGCGAAATACATTGAAGAAATTGTGTATATTTGCAACGAACCGATCGCTATTGTTAGTCAGTGGTTGAAGTCCTCAGGGCTGCAGTTAGCTGAGCACAAAACTGAGGTTATCCTAGTCACTAGCAGGAAAAAGAGAGAAACCATCACTCTCAAAGTTGGAGACCACCGTATTGCATCACAGCCGTCGATCCAATATCTTGGTCTCATGATTGACGCCCGTCTGACATTTGCTGACTACCTAAAGTACGCCAGCAATAAAGCGGCGGTAATTAATGCAGCACTGTCGAGACAAATGCCCAACATAGGACCCAGTCAGGAGAAACGGAAGCTTCTGGCCTTGGTTGTGAGGTCCGTCTTGCTCTATGGAGCCCCAGTATGGGCCAACTCCACGTCGACAAATAGTTACGTCAGAGGGATGACGTCAGTGTACAGGTTATCAGCATTGCGGGTAGCTTGTGCATTCCGCACTGTGTCAAACGATGCAGTGTGCGTCATCGCGGGGATGCCTCCTGTCGATATCATGGCGCAGGAGAGACGGAGGCGATATCACAAAGAAGAGGAGAACCCAGACTGTTCGACAACACTGCTCGAATGGCAGGATCGATGGGACAAGTCCATTAAAGTAAGATGGACGTACCGCATGATTCCCTCCATTGCACCGTGGATCAACCGTAAACACGGCGAAGTAAATTTCTTCTTGACTCAGCTGTTGTCTGGACATGGATGCTTTCTGGCATATCTCCACAGGTTCAAGCTGGAGGATACCCCATTCTGTCCACTATGTGAACCTGCTGTCGCAGACGCCGAGCATGTGTTCTTCCAGTGCCCGCGATACCATCTGCAGCGGCGGCACGTTATGAGTATACTCGGGATCGACCCGCTGACACCCGAAGCAATGGTTGGGTGCATGCTCGCCTCAGAAACCAACTGGGATGCGGTGAGCGCATATGCGCAGACCATAATAGCTGAGCTCGGGAGAATAGAAAGGGAAAGAAGGGAAGTCGACTGATCCTCGTTTGATCCTTCCCACGTTTTGGCGAAGAGAAGTGGCTTGTGACTAAGTCATCTAATCCACTCTCCGTGATGTAATGCCTAACGGCGGTTCCGCGGGGACGATGGAGGAGAAGGGAGGTGGTTTTAGTAGATAAAAATCTCACACTATCATGTGGTACGGGCCGCATGGTGTCTTTCAAAGATTTCCACCTACCCTCGTAAAAAAACAAACAAAAAAAAAACACACACACAGTCACGTAACTCTAGCACCTTCTGTAACTTTTGAACAGTTCAAGTTATTGCAATGCAGTTTTCACGAAAGTAGATGAGAGAATGGGGCTAATTGACACGTGTATTTATTTATATTTTACCACTTGTATTTTACGAGATATTTGAGGTAACTTTGTTTTTTTCAAATGCAACAATACATATTTTTTCAGTATATCATGACGAGCGTATTCAATGATATACATATTATATGTTAGATAAGCATTTTTTTGAGTAATTTTAATTTTTTGCGACTCATATTTACCGGATATTTTGAATGTAACAGTCCGACACAAAAGGTCACGCAGCGCTCCACCAGCAAGCGCGAGCTCGGAGGAGGGGAAGGATCTTAGTATATGAAGATACGAAACATATTCCAAATATTCACAAAACAGTTGCAGTTTTTTCCTGAGCTCTGCTTGCCATCCTTCCGCATCTTCAGATTTTTTGTACTAAGGATTTAAAACATGGATGTCAGAAGTAGTATGTATTGAAATATGATTATTTCAATTTCATTTAAAGGGGTGTCATTTCAAAGGATATTAATGGGATCTTGGAAACTAAACACTATATTAATAAATTATTAAGATTGTACAAAGAAAATGCACATTTTCAGCAAATATTTTGTTTGTTAATGCGAATATAATAACACCTTATGAAATGAAAAAATGCAGGAAGATAATGATAATAACTATCTCTTTGTTTCTATCGCTAAGTTACTATTATATGAATTATTGCATATTAACATTAGAATTGTTTGCTCGAAATGTGCAATATTCTTTGTACAGTCTTAATTATTTATCCTTATTGTGTTTTGTTTGAAGATCCCATTAATATCCTGCATTAATATCCTCTTTAATGGAGTTGAAGTAATAAACCATTTTATTACAATACATACTTATGAATAACCGTTATTTTCAATCCTTCAATTCCTTGAATCAACGAAAAACAAAAATCTGAAAACGCGGAGGGATGAAAAGCAGAGTTCATGAGAAAATTACAACAGTTTTGTGAATATTCGGAATATGTTTAGTATTATGAAATACTAAAATCAGCTTCTCTTTCCCGAGCACGCGTTTGCTGGTTGAGCGTTTGCTGGACTTGCGTGGAGGGCTTTTGCATTCAAAATATCCGTTTAACATGAGACGCAAAACAATCAAAATTACTCAAAAAAATGCTTATCTAACATATGACAATATGTATATAATTGAATTTTCCTTTTTACGCTCGTCATGATAGACTGAAAAAATGTGTATTGTTCCATTTGAAAAACAAAGTTACCGCAAATATTTCGTAAAATACAAGTTATAAAATATAAATAAATACACTTATCAATTAGCCCCATTCCCTCATGCACTTCCATGAAAACTGCATTGCAATAACTTGAACCGTTCAAAAGTTACAGACCGGTAGCGGTAGCTCAGTGCATCAACTGATGTCACTGCAGCGCCTCTAACAGGGAGGTCCTAGGTTCGAGTCCTGACGGCGGCAGGATTTTCGACACTAGCTTTTCAGCTAGGCCGAATTCAGCTGCTGTCTGGAGGAGAATTCTAGCTGCCGGCTGCTCTGATCGGTAGTTTTCCGTGGTTTCTCCGATCAACCCCAGGCGAATGCCGGAGCAGTACCCTACCAAACGGGCCACGGACCGCGCGCGATCTGTCCTTCCTCTTCCTTGTCCTATCCTCTTACTTACACTAACATGCACTACACTACCACATATTTCGGGAGACCGGTCGGGAGCTTGGAGCTTGTCCCGGCTGGGGCGGTGCCCCGCTGGTGGGAGAGTCCAGGTTAGGGGGAAGCCCCGACGGTCTCCCGAAATATGTGGTAGTGTAGTGCATGTTAGTGTAAGTAAGAGGATAGGACAAGGAATGCTCATTTTATTCGTATTCGTATGCTCATTTTATTCGTATTTTATCTGATTCATTGTGTCAAGGGTTCAGACCTTTCTCATACCCAAAAGATTCTGCTTCCTGAGAATTTTAAGCTCGCTTCACGAGCATTCATACTATCACGCTCTCCCCATGTGCTGGAAGGTAGTAAGTGGGCGTGTTAGAATATATATATATATATATATATATATATATATATATATATATATATATATATATATATATATATATATATCCTCCCGTATTCTACCCTATTCACGCCCAAACGTCGGGGCGCCATTGTAATGGTTTTTTGGCCTACATCCTACCTGCTCTATTCGTTTACGCACCCACGTTGGTGCCACTGGAAGCGATCTCTCCCGATCCCTCCTCACTAATTTATATCATAATCCTATACTTCATAGAATCGACTTCGTTTGGTTGAGCGCCTGGTTTCGTTGACATTCTCTGAGAAAAATAATATCCTCACTCACCTGTTGCCCGTACCTCAGCTAGCATATACAAATAGAGCCTTACCTGGGCGTGACTACTGTGATCATTCCATACGAATTGAAACGGTGTATCTGCACGCTCGTGCCTGGGTCAGTTTCTAGCTAAATACAAAACAGTACTCATAATCCAGGTATACATGAGCCGCAATGAGCGTTCATTCTTTGTTTGCTTTTCCTCTCCATTAACAAGTTGTCAAGGCAGCTATTTGACACCCCTTTTATATGAATTGCCCCTTTTATGGCATGCAAAATTTTACACAATGACATAAATACCCTGGATTTAAAACATAAACAAATACAAAAATCATTCATACTTAAAGAACATAAACAAAATAAACATTCATACCGGAATGCGCATTCTGTCGTGACTTTATATTGTTATTTTACTCTTAACTTAATTAGCATGACTTGGTCTTCGACAGAATCTTCAAAATTTATTCCCCCTCTTTACTTTTCAAATATATATATATATATATATATATATATATATATATATATATATATATATATATATGAATTTGTTCATGCGACTTTCCTGGTGCTGCTAATATACGGCGACACACAATGCCATCGTCTGTCGTCGATCAATGTTTTTGTATACAGCTCGTGTACTCAACTCCATCAAATCAGCCGCCACCAGTTCTTCAAGTCCACGAATCACCATCAAAGTCCCCGTTCAAAACTATTACGATACACCTCGCACAAACTCATCAAGTTCCATAAAAATGTTCGATCGTTTTCGCGTCCTAACTTACACAAATTACTGTTTTTGCAATTTTGTCCATTAACTGTTCGCAGATAATTTAAATTTCACTTCCGTGATATTAAAATGTCATCTAATTAATTCCTTTCCCGCATAAACTTTCACTAACTAATTACGCAAAAATTTCGAATTTCCTATCACTCTGATACGGTTCGTGCGTACCCTGCGAGAGCTCAACGCACACTGAACTGTCCTCTATTTGGCATTGTTGGTCCAGAAGTCGGAAACTTTTTATAAAACACCTGCCCATCACTGCAAAAACATATCGTAATATGTTCATAGTTCTACGTTTTACGGGCGTCTTGCGTCTCATTACTAGTTTCATAAATTGTCTAATCTTTAGTTAAGAAATGTCATATCGTTATATTTCTTCCCCTTTTTTCCTTTCTTTAAAATAATTATTTTCGTGTTATTCATCCATGATGACGTCACTCCACTACGTCAGGCGGCGCGTCGTTTGTTTTCACTAATCCCTCACGTAATAAATCCAAATACTCAATTTATCTAAGTCCGTGTTAATTTTCCTGTGCCGTGACAAATTTTGTCATGATTCAAATAATATACTCTACAATTCCAAAAAAATTGAAGTCATTTCATAAAGGCGTTCTCGAGATATTTATGAAAACTGGTGAAAAAACACTTTTGCTTTCACAACAATGGGTTCCATTTTCTACGTTTCTAAACGTTCTGCATGCAATTTGTACCGTTTCTTGTATCTTCTCAACTCGCAGTTCGATTTCCTGAATTTCGCTTTAGAATTTTCCTGAAATTCTGTTCAGACTCACGTAACTTTAGCACCTCCTGTAACTTTTGAACGGTTGAAGATGTTGAAATGCAGTTTTCACGAAAGTGCATGGAAAAATAGGGCTAACGTGTATTCATTTCTATTATATCACTTGTATTTTACGAGATATCTGAGGTAACTTTGTTTTTTCAAATGGAACTATACATATTTTTTTGAGTCTATCATAAAGAGACGAATCCAATGATAGACGAATCCAATGATATACACATTGTCGTATGTTAGATAAGGATTTTTTTGAGAATTTTTTATTCTTTTGCGACCAGTTCTTAACGGATATTTTGAATGTTACAGAACGCCATAGAAGGTCACGCAGCGCTCCACCAGCAAGCGCGCGCTCGGAGAGGGAAAGGGAAGGGATAGGTGCGTCAAGCTGGAACAGCCAAGTCAGCACACCGACACGAAACATGTCAAATCATTTACTGCTAATTAATTGCCAATTAATTGCCACAATTTGGAATTAATTGGCACGTATTTTCGCGGAGAAAACGGGTGTGTGCTTGCTTGACGTCAAGCCAGCACGCACATCAGTTAAATTCGAGCCAGAGCTCAACGGAAACCATCTAATCATTTATTGCTAATTAATTGCCAATTAACTGCTACAAATTGGAATTAATCATCACGTATTTTCAGTATAAAAGTTTTGAACTTGTGCATTTTTTATACCAAACAATTTTACCTTCCCATTTAGTGAAGGCCGTGTTTCAGATCCCATTGGTGATTTATTGCTAGCATTATAAATATTTGAATAAAACTGCTGTTTTTCCAAACATTTTTACTTTCTTGTAAACGTACGGAGAAATATACGTAGTACAGAGAAACTTATGTAATGCTGCGGAAAATCGATTTCGAGATTCCAACGGAAATACACGTTTTGGGACCCCCTGATACAGAAAAAGTGTTGTTTTTTCTTCAAAACGTCTGTCCGTTCGTGTGTGAGTCAGACGAACGTCGTCATCGTCGTCGTCGTCGACGTCGTCGTATTAGACGTCGTCGAATAGCGTCTAAACTATTCGTAGGTTTTTTCAGAAAATGGACTTTCGCTGTAGATCTGGCTCGATTCGAAACTCTGCGGCTTTGAAAAACCTTTGAATTTTTGGGGTACTTTGCATGATGTCCCTGGGACATTTGGAAAATTTTCTCAAAAATTGCTCCAAAATTTTTCTTTAAATACCTGTAAGTATAGTCTTTGAAATAATATATTTTTAATGGTGGAAACGGTTAACTCTGAATTTTCAAAAATTGCTAAAGTTTGAAATTTTTCGACGTCTTTCTATAACTATAAAATTGAAGATGAGATTTCCTTCAAATTAAATTTGTTCTTCATAATTCTTTCAAGTAGATCATATGCAAAGTCTAATTTCAAAAATTAGAATTTCTCAAAAACAGCTCAAAATTGTTTGCGAGTATTGTATAGGTTCTTATTTTTCCATTTAATGAAATAAATTTATGGGAAAAAATAGAAATATCCGTTTATTTTATTTTTAGAGGCTGATGATTCTACGTCATACACTGTACATTTGAAATAGGGCAACTTACTGATTTATTAAATTTAAACGCCTCCGATTTCAAAATAAACAAGAAACATTTATTTTCAACAACAACAACCACGACAACAGAAACTTCACGCAACAATTTGTAATTAAAGAATGCAATACCAAGAGTCTTTTAAGTACGTCCACATTCCGTCTATACCTCAAGACCTACAACTTTCGCCTATATTTCAATATTTCAAACTTTTGTCTGCACTCCAAGACGTCTACTACACTTCGACATATCTACCTTTCGCCTATACATCAAAACGTTAAACTTTCGTCTGTACTCCGATACGTGTACCTTTCTTCTGTTCTCCAATACGTCTACCTTTCTTCTGTACTCCAATACGTATACATTTTGTTTCGTATTTTTCTGAGAGTTTTTGATTTTGGTGTTTATTCGCCGCTAAGAACATATGTTAATTGTTTCACTTTGTACAGACCTGATTTTTGGAATAAAAATGCGGGAATAATTTTTTTCATAGAGCCTCAAATTAGCTTTAAATGGATAGGGTTTCATAATATTTCTAGGGTTTTTTGTTTTTGGTGTGGATTTGCCCATAAGAGCGTATGGTAATTATTTATTTTTTATAATATGGGCAATTTTTAATTTTTTTAAAACATTCCTTTTCAAAAAACGGCTCCATCGTTTTTGATTAAAGTTTGTGTTCAATATTCTGAATGACGTTTAATAGAATGGTGCAGGTCTCATGACGGTCAAAAACCCTGATTTTTCTTATTTAAAAAAATTTAAAATTTTTCGGCGCCTTCCTAAAATTAAAATTATGAAGATTCAATTTATTTTCTTAATGAAGTGTGTTCATCAAAAACATCTTCAAATAAGGTAATGTTGATTTTTTTGGAAATATGAATGTTTTTGTGTTACTTGGCGACATAGTTGCCCGCTTCCAATTTACTGCGCTTCGTGAACATGGAATGAACGCTGGGACTAGATAGTTGGGGGCTAACTAAGCTAGCATTTGTTTGTTATTTCATATTTCTTTGTTTGTTTCTTTCATTCAAGTTTTGTTATACGTTTTGAAATGATTTTTTTAGAAATTATTTAAATCCTATTTTAAATTGCGTTCTTTAATTGAGTTA
Source organism: Teleogryllus occipitalis (assembly GCA_011170035.1). Classification (NCBI taxonomy): domain Eukaryota; kingdom Metazoa; phylum Arthropoda; class Insecta; order Orthoptera; family Gryllidae; genus Teleogryllus; species Teleogryllus occipitalis. The sequence goes on along the minus strand of BLKR01001715.1, from coordinate 71,218 downwards.
AATGTGAAAACGAATAGATGATTTCGCTTTGCGCAATAAAATGTGGGACTGAAGAGAAATGCACGTAAAAAACAGTAATTTGGATTAATATAAAAATATCTTTTTCCTAGGGCTTTTTCCAGCCGTCAACCGGTTACCAATTACGTCCCGATGGGGACGCATATTCGACCATAGACCAAACACCAACATACTTGCGGGCTCCTCCTATCTGGGGTCAGCAGAATGCGAAGCCCTCCGTGACAACACATACGTGGGAAACAAGGGACAAACAACCATGCTCAAGGCGGGACTCGAAACCCCGACCATTCGGACCGAAGCGCTGGGTCAGTACATGCTCTTAACCACCTCGGGCATCCAAGTCGGCAAATAATATATTTAATATTATCCCTTACGAATTAGCGGTCATTGTTGCTCGTTGTAACCCATTGGTGTAACGCCGCCCAAAAAATATACCGCTATACTTGTACCTATGATACATATGTACATGGCCTAGTGACAAATTGGGCATCGTTGAATCAGTATGGCTGTTATATTTGGGAAGTGGCGAAATACGTGAATAAGCAAAATGTAAAAACCCTAATACGGTCGCCAGCTGCTGAGGGCAGCACAAAGTTAATTTTTAATCAAGTTCTCGCCAATAAGCGAGGTGACCATGCACTTGCCTAATAAAAAATTACGCGGAGCTAACACAGAGAACTCCTAGCCATCGGATTCGAGAAGATTGTCGTCACATTCGAAATTTTTCGAAAGGACGCACCAGGCTTTAAAATAAACAGGATCTATAACTTTACAGGATCTCGGAAGTGGAGATATGACAATCCAAAATAACCAAGAACACAATTTATTATAAACAAAAGATATACAAACAATGGTCCTTCTAGCGAACAAGAAACTTAATAATGTTGCAAAAAGGACAATGCAGAACTACACTATTCACAAAATTGACAGGCGAATCGCCTCTATACAAAAAACTATGACAAAAACAATAACACGAGGAAAAGACGCTTCAATACACGCGTCTGAACCAATGCAGAATTACAGTATTTCTGATCTTCCTCGAAAATGCCCATTTTAGGGCGAGGAAACCGAATACATAATACACAAATTTGACAAGGATGGCTACCTAGTCATCCTTCAATACAAAAAAGAACACTATGATAAGCAGAATTACGAACAAAACCATACCCTTTAATTACAAAACTTGTATGAGTGCGTAGCTACCAAGTACATGAAATTGGATCTTTTTACTGTTACCAAATTTCACAATTTCGAACATGAAGCATGAATATTCCTGTATAAGGCTAGGCGGTCTCGACCCAGACGAACGCCGGTGGCCTTTCCACGTCGGCGCCTTGGTGCCAGACTCCAATCTGCCTCTTGCCCGAGCGACGAAGAAATCGCTCACGGGGGGAAAGACGAAAGCAGCAACAATGAGCCACAGCCTTGTGCTGTACGGGCCCAGCTGCCGTCTTTAACGAAGCTCCCAACAGACAAAAACGGCCGAACGCCGAATTGTTCACAAATGGAGCATGAAAACAAACATTAACCACAATCATGTAATGAACAGTTGAACAATTAAATTTCCTTAACAATCGTAGGCCAGCATATATTCCAGCTACGAATGCGACACAACAACAGCAACTAAAGGAATACACTTGCTTCATAACAATTGCTTCATAACAACAACATAATTTACAATACTAAATGTACATGATCCAATTTCATGTCAAAAACAACATTCATACCTAAAACGCTACACTAGCACTCATACATATTTACACTAAAATCAAATAACGACTCAACCAGAGCCGGGCCTTTCGCGTGAGACAAGTCCTAAAAATTTGGCGATGGCAAAAACAAAACTAGTGCGCTGGGAGTTTAGTTTGCCGTGGACTCATGCCTGCAACAGAATCATAGTAAAATCAAAACAGCACGTATGCGGCAGCCGTAACAAAGCAACAACGATTAAAAATTTAAAGCGAAAAGACACTGTGCGAGCAAGGCGCACGTCTTTTATACTGTCTCGTGAAGGGGTGTAGGCTCGGTAGTATAGGGAGGGGGCAGAGGGGAAATATCGATATACAGCATTTGGTGCAAAGAGGTTTGACCAAAGCGTTTACATCGACGCGCCTGCAAGGTTAGGCAACCTGCGAGGCACCAATACACAGATGGCGGCATCTACCAGCAAGCCAGGGATTCACACCAAAAATATTTTATTTTGCCATAAAAACTCTTATTTTAGAGCTAGGAAGGCAAACAAGGTGTCCATTCAACCCTAAATTTACTTTAAATTTCAGATTTTGTTAGTAGAATCCGCCAAAATTAATACTTTTCTTATAATTAAAGAATACCTGTTTGCAAAACAATAAAATATTTTGCACAAGATGCTAATTTTTTCTCTCAGACTATTGATCCAAAAAATTAGCTCTTGCTAACAAATTTTCAGGTTTTTAGAACCTTCTCATGGCCATGTGATCATACAATGATCTTTAGAAGTTACCAATTCTGAGAAAATTGATGTCAAAAAATTGCCCTTATGTAAGCATACTTAATCTAATTACATAGAAAGAGCTTATAACCTAAGTATGTGAAACCTTCTCAGTTGGCTTCTCGGGTGACTCTTGGCTCCTTGATGGCACAAAAACACAAAGTTGGTGGTTCCTTAAATTTCAAATTTAACAATGGCGGCTACTTAGAGACGCCGAAAAGGAATGGCGTGATCATAATCGGCAATGAAAAACAATTGCCTACCATTAGAGCAAAACATTAGCTTTGAGAGAGCTAATACCAGAAAGCATTAAAAAAAGACTCTGAATTCAATATGGCGTACAGTTTGAGACGCTACATTGATATGGCATACAACTCCTTCACACTTTGGCTATCTAACGAACAATATACAACAAGAATTAGATGTGTACTCATTCCCCAATGGCATAATCTTTTCGACACATTCAAAAATTTGTGCAGCGCAACGCCGACACCTGCAGGCCGCGTTATTGCGCATACTTGCGTTTCCCTGTTCCTCAGGGCCGCTTCTTGAACCTCTGAAACCCCCGGCGGATTCGATAATGAGGCCCCCAAACACATGTACACGCGCGCGCACAATACACCTCCAGAAGTTATAGCTGCATTACTACCAATAAATAAGGGACTTCAATGTAATAATAATAATAATAATAATAATAATAATAATAATAATAATAATAATAATAATAATAATAAACAACTCACCTATGTGATGTCTTGACAGTTAACACTCCACTCTTCCTTTATTAATTATTATTAGTCTTCTTTAGAGAATAACTTTTCTGCACTTAGAGGTGGCAAAATCGTGAATTGTGTCTTCAAAATCAATTTCTGCCAAAATGTCATGTTCAATACTCATCAAACTTAAATTATTTAATCGTGGTTGTGCCATGCTATTTCGTAACTCGTCTTTTATTATTTTCAACTTAGAAAATGAACGTTCTCCAGATGCATTGGTTACAAATAAAGTGAGGAAAATTCGCATAGCAATTTCCATATTGGGGAATGCTGATAATATATTCTCATTTTTCATGTAACTGTACAGGTTTTGAATATTGATATTTTTTTCATTATCTCCAGCATATTTTTGAAAATATTTTATATTTGTTTTAAGATATGCAGCAAAATGGTGACATTCAGATATTAGCTCTGAAGTTATCAAGTCTTCACTATAAAAATTTGCAAGGTTTTCGCAATATTTTGAAATTTCTGATTTCTCTAACTCATGCAGACATTCCAAAAAACCAAACCTATCAACAATGTCTACATATGCTTTATTTCGGAGTTCTAGACTAGAAACCAGAGTGTCTATTATTGGTAGGAATGTTTCTACTCTGAACTTTTCTCTTCCCAGAAGTTTCTCATTACTACATCCACTATCTGCAAATGCAAGAATGGAGCTACGTTTCATTTGACGCCTTTGTGTATCATGATATTCTTTCACAACTGATTTCGCTTTTGATTTGGACTCTTAATCGTCAAAATCATCTCTCTTCTCCCTAATAAATACTGTTAATGACTTCAGCATCTTAACTGCTGCCGACAAATTAACTTTTTCACTTTGCAGTAGTTTACTCGCTGCGTTAAATCTACTGAGGATTTCATTCCACAATATTGTTAAAAAAACTGTTTCAAGTTTATCAAGTTTTTTCTCTAATCCTTGAGCCTTAAGACGTGTCTCTGACGACTGATTTGTCACATCATTTCTTATAGACTGAAGACATAATCTAATTTCATTATATCCTTCACCCAAAGCATTTACTACATCTGCCTGCGCAGACCATCTAGTGCCTGAAAGTTGTTTCACCACTTTACGACGAGGACCTAAATATGAACAAAGTATCTCCCAGCGGTGTGTTGACGATGAAAAGGTGTAAAGATTTTGTACCAAATCAAAATAAATTGTCACAGTTAAAACACACTTGACAGCATGTACCTCTACTAAATTGAGTGTCCAGCACATGGCACATACACAGCATACTTATTTAGTTCTTTTATCTTCGCCTGTAAGCCTGAACATCGCCCTGACATGTTTGCTGCATTGTCATAAGACCCACAATACAGGATATCTATGTTATTGGTTTTTAAGAAGTGTGTCACAACTTCTGTCAGATGTTCTGCATTATGACCATGAATGGGAATAAACTGCAAAAATCGCTCTTTTGGAACAGCATCTATCACATATCTTACCATAAAAGTAAGCTGATCAATATGAGTCACATCCGGAGTGGAATCTACAGAAATAGCATAGTATTTTGCTTTTCGAATTTCCGAAATGATTACTGAAAGAACTTTAGTACCTATTATTTCCAAGAACTCTTCACAAATGGTGGTTGACAAGTATGATGGCATCCCTTTCCCTGCATTACCATATTTCTTTATGTGTTCGTGTAAGAATGGATCAAACTGACTTATAAGTTCCAAAATACCCAAATAATTTCCATTTTTTACTGAACCAAGTCTTTGGTCAGAACCTCTTAAAGGGAGTCCTCTCGATGCTAAGAATTTAATTACTGCAGTAACTCTTTTCAACACCTCTCCAATATTGTCGCTCATAATTATATTGGACGATCAATTGTGTATCTACTCGCCCGAGTGTTTTCGATCGACTACAATAAGCTACCATGCAATTTCTATGTTCTTGACTATTTTCATGTGCTTTCAGAGCATGTTTCAATTCATTAAAACCATCTCCGCTGAATGGAAATTTGGAGTGAGAAAATAATTTGCACGCAAAACAGTAAACTTTTCCCTTCGCAGGTGAATATATGAGCCATTCCCTTTGTGCAATTTCTTTGTTTGGCAATTGTTGCGAGAACATTGCTTGAGTAAGTCGTCTTTCTTCCATATTATCACCACTTTTATGTATGCGGACCGATTTATCAAAATTATTTTCTTTATTTTGACAAGCAGAAGATCCTTTTTCTACCCAATAATCACGTAAGATGTCATCAGTATGTGGCCAAAGATCGGGGTCTGATGTTGTATAGTGACTATTTTCTGAATTAATGGTACTTACATAGTTTCCTGAAGCACAATCCTGGTCTTCTTATCTTCACCTGTTCCTGATTATCTTCTTCATTGTACGTCATAAAATCTTTACTTTCTAGCACACTATTTGTTACTTCTGCTTGGTTCTGTAAATTGTTTTTCTGTGAATTCGATGTTGATGGGCCAGGAATGTGATTTATGGGTGCATTAGCAGTATTATCATTTTTGTTGACAGTATAATTGAAATAATTAATTAGTTTCGGGATTCTTTTAATATTTTTTTTCCAGTTCCTTAACTTTCTTACGTTTAGCACAACCACTTTCAAAACGCTTCATTATAAATTATTGAAATTGATATGCTAACCGGGAAGAGTGTTAAATTAGAAAACTTAGGCAAATAGACTCTCACTGACACGAACACTTTGAAAGACAAATGAATACTGTAGGATTTTGAGTGTCTGCAGGCCTGCCCAACTCTATCAGTTGCTCCCCAAGCCCGGAAATTTGCCGGCCAGCTGCGTTGTGACGACGAGATGATCGTCACTCACCGGCAGGAGAAACATCACAGCTATCGGATCCGAAGCGCGTGACACGAAGGGCAATGCGAATTATCTTTCGCTTTCCGACCTTCGTATGGAACAGTGTGTGTAAACACGCAAGACGGGAAAATAGAACTCGAAAGCAATTGAATAATTTTAATAATTGTAAGACGATGAATAGGGATATTGAACTTCTTGAAAATCCTTTTGCTGTTGTCATCGTAAAAATGATATCACAAAGGAGTGTGAAATTGCATATTTGCAAAATGTCACACATCTAAAAGGTTTTTATGGTAATAACTACTATGTTAACACACTAGATTGGTACTTCAAGAAATTTAGAAAATATATTTTTTAGGGAAAATATTGTTAATTGAATTAGTAATAAAATTTGAATTAAAAATATTAAAATGGATTTTTAGTATAACTCTTCGTTAGGCGCACATGTTTCTAGAAGACCCATTGCATTTTAAGTACTCAGTATCTCGCTGTGCCGTAGATGTAAGATGAGATCTGATGACATTCTGTGTTGAACGATTCTGCATCCGGTGGCGAGGTTACCGCAAGATATATTGGAGGGCGATAGGTCACGTAGTTCGTCTTTTCGACCGCGCGCGACGCGTGGGACTGCCAGACCCCACACGTCGAAAGGCGTCACATGCGCTTCGTTGAATTTCTTCGCGCCTTTGATATCTTTACCAATAAATAAATATAATATATAATTCTGAGAATGGAGTGTTCGAAATTTGTGTGTTGGATATTTTGAGGCCCCCTAAGAGACCGAGGCCCCCGGCGGCCAGGTTCGCCCATGCATTAAAGCGGCACTGCTGTTCCTCATAACTAGGGAACGGAATTTATTGTAATAAAAAAAGCAAAATATGTACATATATATGTAGTTATTTTTTCAAAAATATGTAAGAAAAAATAGGAAATATGTGAAATAAAGATTCGTTATAATGTTTAAAATTCCATTCTTCAAGCGTTTTCCGAGCAGAGTACGTTGCCGATCAGATCTTAACATGGATTTAGGGAGGCTGAAGGAATGTTTTACATCCACAGAAGCAATTATTCGCTAGTTTCACCGAAATATATGCTTTCGTATTGTATACAATGTTTACGAGGAGCCGGCGCTCAAGTGAATAGTACCGTGTAGCCTATGATAGAAAGAGGGGGGTGTAAAGGGAGCATACGCCCCCCCACACACACACACATCAACTCCGGGAAAGGGATAAGACAATGATCTGAATTTTTTATCGAGTTACTCATGGGGGTCTATGAAACACAAAAAAGCACGTGGTTAAAGTTCCTTCTGCTTCAAATACATCCGCTCATCCTTGATCCCGACTACGCGGTTTCCAAGAAGCAGATGGGGGCGGGGAGAGGTAAGTTTGACAATTAATAACGATGGTCCGGCGTTAATACAAGCGCATGGCGTGTTTTTTAGTAATTCAGTAACTAAGTTAGTTTTCAAGTAACATACATTTCGAACATCATGTGAAATGTTTATTTTCGACCTATAAATATATTAAAATGTAACGAAATATATAGCAATAGATAAAATATGTAAAAATATGTAATTATACCAAAATATGTAAATATATGTAAAATAAATATGGTTCCAATTCGTTCAGAATGCCGTGTTAAGTCTAAAAAACATTAGTGAATGCAGGTATCTTGTCCCTGTAAAAATATGTATTTACATGAAAATCCGTTCCCTACTCATAACACTGGCTAACTGCTCAAAAAGTTTTAGCTTTTAGCTTATCACACGAGGATCTTCTTACTGGCTCCCGGTGTAATGGTGCGGTCGATGGGGAGCCAAAAGGGGTCTACCTTGCAAATGGTGAGGTAGAAGATTTTATTTTGTTTATATTTTTGTTAGCAAGAAAACCCGAAGTTTTCCACCTCGAAAAACATCGGGAAAAGTTTGATAGCCAAAAAAAAAAAAATCGGGCATCTTTTGGATTTTTAATGGTTGGTTTTAGCGCAAACATATTGTACAATTTTAAAGACCTTAACTTCCCTACAAATTTGCCATATAAATTATTTTTCTTAAGAAAATAGTTACAGAGCTACGAGATTTTAAAATTTCACCAAATTTTCCTTTTTATCCCGACGTTGCCGACAATTACTAACGGTCTCTCTAATGTAGTATTTTTGAATTCCGAAGGTGATTATAAATTAAAAGCGATTAAATACTAATGTTTTTAATACTTACTGAGGTTACACTCGCGTTTCTAAGTTCTGGTAAGTGACAGTAGACCTGTATACGGTTTACTTATATCAAAAGCATTTCAATAGAATAAAATGACGTTCGTTATTTTCTTCTTCTTCTTCTTTTATTACTTAAGGAATACTCATGTGCAACGAAGCTATCATTGCTTCAAGAACGAAACACCGTATTTAGAGGTAAATAGACTACTAGGACGCATTTCATAATTATCGATGTACATTATTTGTTTATGAAAGGACATTTTGGAGGTTATTATTTGCAACCGATTTTGAAATCTTAAATCTCGGCCACGCCATATCTCCTATATCGTTCCTATAGCCCATCTACATCGCTGCTACATCGTTCGTTTCCCTCTCGACTCTTTTTGAACGCGTGATTCGCAATAAACAATGTTACCAATAAATAACGTTTAGGGATGTGTACTGAGAGTGAATTTTATAAGTGGGAGGAGTTTGGGCAAAGGTGAAGTGGTTGTGAAGAAGAAAAGTGTAGTCTCAGATCAAAAATTATTCTTGTGTGAGGTAGTAACTGAACCTAATCTTGTCATGCGAAGTATATTAATCCAAAAATGATTTCTGCATCAACTTGAAAGGAAAGTAAGCAATCTCAACCAGACATCAACAGTTCTTACATCACAGTGTTAGATCACATATCAGTGTTAGATCACATATTTCAAAACCTATTTCTCCTACGTGGGAAAGAGAATGCGACTGAATTTATGTAATCACAAAAAGGATTCTCCTATACACAGAAATTGCGTTTACAAAATTATGGAGTTTTCCTTGTTATCATTAATAATCAATGAGGCTGAAAACCGTCAATAAGAATGAGATCAGCAAATAACACGCATTGCTGAGGAGGATTTGGTCGTAGAAGAAGCTCGATTGCAGAATGGGGAATTACTATCATTATTCCTCCCATGGCATGGGAAGTATTAGACCAGGGCCGCCCAACGATCTGCTCCGAGGATGAGTCACTGTTTGTTCCCTGCTCTTTCTAGCAGCTCCATCGGCAGACGGAGCATATTACGTCATCCATTATCCATCGTCGTCTTGCACCGTCGGCACAGTGGATCGCGTCTTTTTTTTTGCATTGCTCGGATTGAAAATGACTCACTGTCAGAAAAACAGTGCAATATTTTTGTAACATTTATTGGAACGTTTACTAGTTACACACATATTTTTGTAATTTGAAAATAAAAGCAATTTTCATTGTAGCATAGAAAGGAAAATTTCTTTTTGCAGATTGTGCCAGATATACCAAATTTGTAGTGGCTAAAGAGTGCTCAAACACATTAATAAATTTAATTGCTGCGACATTACAGTGCTGCTGAATATGCAAAAGTATTCTAAATGTTAGCGAAAAAATGTTACTAAATAAACTTATAATGGAAATACTGACAGTAAATGATATTAAAATTTAAAAAATCAAGGCAAACGCGAAATAAATTATTTTTCTTCTTGCATTTCACGTTGTGATCTGTAATGCTACTTCTCACTCGAAATTTACAAATTTTAAAAGAAAAAATACCGCTCACATTTGTACATTGATCGATACATACTACGTAACATTCGAGCACCATTCCGATGCAGTTTCGGAAAACGTTTTTGAGTGACGTTCTCATAAAATTCTAATAAATGTTTTTCTTTGAAATGTTCTTTATTCAGTGTCACATTGCATATCAGTTACTTCTAATTGAAAATCACGAGCAAAAAAGCCTATGTCAAGAGAAAAAGCTGTAGAAAATATTTTAAATTCTAATTGTAAATCAAACAAGTCCTTAAATCGGATTTCAAATTCCGAACGCAATATTCTGAATATATCTACACACTCTCCAAAATTCGATGTTTCGTGAATGCTTGACATTGAAGATAATTTTGAGAAGAATGAGAGGTTCTTCTTTCCCAAAGGGACAGTTTTAAAGTAAATAAAATTAACATATTTTATATTGTGTTATTTTACTGTTAAAACTATTGTTTTAACAGTAACATAAAGACATAACATAACATAAAGACATAACATAACATAAAGACATAACATAACATAACATAAGACAAATAACATAACAGTAGGAACATAAAACAATATCCAAAACGTACTTCTGGAAACGGATTGTTTCTCATAGCACTGCAAACTTCCTTACGTTCTTTTTTAGAGTACTTGTCTTATTCAGCAGCATCATTAACCATATAATGTCGTTGTAAATTAAACTTCATGTGATTAAGCACGTTATTGCAAAATAAACATTAGGCATAGCTGCCGCCTTCTGCGAAAAGATACTTTTCTTCCCATGCTGCATTGAAAATTGACGGTAAGGACGCTTTGGTTTGCGAAGTGCTGGCGTCGACTTCGTATTTCCGCGACTGGCGACTGCGACAGAGATTACCGCTAGCCGCGGAACGCTCGGGCTCCGGTGTCGTGCTCTCTGTCATCAACACGGATCTGCGCTCCCGATTCGCTCAGTTTGAGCAGCCGTGTATTAGACCATCCAATGCGATCACATTATGATTTGTGTAGTCGAACATGGACTGACAGACTTCATTATTTAGTTTTGCATATTTAACGAACGTAAGACTTTCAAGAAATGAAGTTTCAAAGTGCGATGAAGCGAATCCAATAAAAAATAAGATATCAGTAAGTAGCTTTGATCCAAACTTCTTGTATACATATGCATTAATCCTGTCCAAAAAAGAGAAAAAAGGCTTAAGTTTCACTGCCGATACGACGGCATGTCCCAACAACATACACTTTTTTCTTCCATTAGTCAATTGCACAGTTTATCTGGTACCACCGATTCAACATTAAGTAAGAAAGTGTGTACTGATTGGTGAATTGATACACCTGTACATGGGTCAGCTACCGTTTTAAAGACTCTGGAACGTGCATTTGAGATATTGTCTATTGAGATTCCTGTCTATACCAGGAGTCATTTAATATTATGTACTCAACATTTCGAAAATATACAACAGTTGTTCTGTTCGCTGTCAGTTATCAATATTTCATACTGCAATTTATCATACTTTTGAAGGAGGTACAATGATACTGTGCGACTATCGGCCCGTAATCTCCCTGTATTCGCCATCAAATCATAAGACGAAAGTGGTATTCATCAGAGTTGCCTTTACGGTATGAATATATGATCTGAATGGTCTCATTAACATTAGCGACTAGGATAAATCCCTTTGCTTTCTTCTTCTTCTTCTTCTTCTTCTTCTTCTTCTTCTTGTCGGTCTGCACAATTTCTTTTGTCAGGAAAGCTGGTATCGTGTTCTGAGACCAAATCAAGGAAAATGTGAACACCTTGTGCTCAAAATTTCTTTGTGGATAGGGCAGTATTTCTTGTAATTGTGAATAATAATAATAATAATAACAATAAAAATAACAACAACAACAACAATAATAATAATAATAATAATAATAATAATAATAATTATTATTATTATTATTATTATTATTATTATTATTATTATTATTATTATTATTATTACTAGTGAGCACCCGTCAAAATTTGACGGTGAGATCTGAGATAAATGTAAAATACTGTGTTCACAATATGTTGCATTGTTTGGATCTTCAGGGTATAACAAAGATAATCTGTAATGTGGAGTTCCCAAAATTTAGAACACGTATGGCCCATGACCAGGTGGCAATGCAATATGACTCGCATATTGCAATAATACACCAAATGACACAAAAGAAAGAGCACTATTATACTGACGGATATTATTTCTAAAGTTTCTTGATGTGTCATCATCTTCTATAAACAAATTTGATTTCTTCTGGCATATTGCTCGAAGGTAAACTTATTTTCCCATTTAAGCAACACAGAATAAATTCGTTTGCAGAATTTCTCTCGCATGGGAAGTACAAAGCAGAACAAAACTGACATTTCATAGACAACGACCCAACAGAAAACGAAATGACCTCACTATCACGACACCTACGCTGGCTTTCTCTTTCCCTGCGTCCAGTTAATGTGCGTTTGCGTCTTTTGGGGCGCGTGGGCAACGATTCGGAATTCGACATAACCTGTGAACAACCTCACTACTTCAGTACAACCGAGCAAAACTCACTGTCCGAATGTTCTCTACAAAATACAGCACAAAAGCAAATACATGCAAACTGTCAACGCTACAATGCAATTATTACATTGAAACAAAACCTTGACGAATTGTAAACAAATCTCAACAATCAAAACAAAACATCAAGCAGCGCCACCATGAAGCAACGTGGACTTGCATCTATCGTTTCATTCAATCGATTTTGAACAGCCACTCTTTGGAAGAAAACAATTGACTATTGATAAGCGTACTATTAAAGAATGATTTAATTAATTAATTTACACTGTAAATGTTGGAGAATCGACACAAACAATATCTGATAACACATCTAGGGATCACATTCTTTCATTTAAAGGAAAAAAAAACTACAATCGGTACAGTAGAAACTCTAAACGAAGCCATGGCAGAATACCTTATTTTTTTAAATATATAGATTATTATTATTATTATTATTATTATTATTATTATTATTATTATTATTATTAGAAGAAGAAGAAGAAGAAGAAGAAGAAGAAGAAAGCAAAGGGATTTGAAGAAGAAAGGAATGTAATTTTACTCTATTATCTGCTTTTGATGAAAGAAAATCGTGTTTGTGGGCAGAACATATAGGCCGTCACTCTTATCAGAACTTTTCAACGCGAGTGCAACCTTAGTAAGTATTTAAAAAAATAATATGTAATCGCTTTTTACTGATAATGACTAGGGCTGTGCATGCATATGCATTTTCATTTTTTTTTTCTGTTAACTAAAACATCCCGTTTCAACAAATTGTACACGTTTTGAGGCATTTAGAATCAATTTAAGTTATTTTTATTTCGCATACATCACCATAATTGCATATGTTTGCATATTTGGGCCATATTTGCATATTTTTGTTGCATTTTCACCTCTCATCCACGAAAAGAAGGTCAACAGTTCCGTCAGCATGTAAGCGGCTCTGACAGTTCTCTCGCAAACAATGGGCTTCCGAGGAATTGTTTACGTTGCCAGAGCCACGGATCAGTGTTGTCGCTCGCCTGACTTGTACGAAGTCTCTCGAGAAGCACACTAAGATCTGTCATCGGCAGTATCAGTCGAAATGAAATGTGCATCCGCCGAGCGTCTATGCGTGCCTACACACACTGCGCAAACGCGGAGTGGTATTAAAAGGGTCAGGTCCATGAATTTGTGACACAGACGATCTGCGAGTGCGTTTTTTTTCGCTGAGTAGTGAAGGAGACGAGCCGGATGCATAATGTTTTCAACCCCTAAGTTTTCCACATTTTCCACACTACACTTTTTATATATTTTTACACTTACACATTACATTACACTATTTCGCATATTTTCCTTTTTTAATTGCATATATTACCAAATATATTTTCATATATATGTGTATATTTCGCTGTTTTTATTGCATATAAATCACAGCCCTACTAATTTCAATAAGGAATTCAAAAATACATTAGAGAGACCATTAGTAATTTTGGGCAACATCAGAATAAGAAGGAAAATTTGGTGAAATTTTAAAATTTCGTAGCTCTGTTACTATTCCCTTAAGAAAAATAATTTATATAGCAAACTTGTTGAGAATTTTATGACTTTTAAAATTGTACATAACTATTTTTCGCTAAAATCAACTGTTATAAAGTTATTACGCAAAAAACAAAAAATGCCAGAACATTTTTTGGTTGTTTGGCTACCAGAACTTTTCCCGAAGTATTTCGACGTGCAAAACTTAAGTTGTTATTACTAATAACACTATAAACAAAATAAAAAATAAAATTTTCTACCTCACCTTTTGCAAGGCAAAATGACTTATCGACTGCTCTATGAACTATAATTTCTTGAGTTTTGTAAACATCCCAATGATGAACGAAGTATACGAAAGAAGAGGAGCGACTTTGTAATTTATTTTTAGATGATTGGTAGATTTATGTCTGAAAAACAAAAATGATCAAGTTCATTAATATTTTTTATAATAAATGGGATATAGAACTTGATTACTCCAATCAGTCGCCGGTCCATATTCGCCTATTGTCCCACTGTCGATCCCTTAAAATTGACCCTCTTTAAAATTTCATCGACCCCCAAGGAGTCAACATTGACCCCATTGAGAATACTGAAGGTAAACCATTCCTAGAATATTCTCTAAAATGAATGTTCCTCGCTCGATCACGTTCGACTTGAGATCGAAATTTCTGGCCTCAATGATTTAATGCAATTTCGCACACGAATACTTCAAATGATTTTTAATGAAGTTTCTCCAAATCTCAAAAAATTTTTGTGAGAAAACGTTTTTGACAAAACAATTTATTCAATTTAAAACTGACATTATAGAAAACTAAATCATTTCATTCATTGATGCGTACTGTAATTATTACATTCTACAACATTTCTGTAAAGTAATTGAATTTTGAGAAATTTGTTTAATAATGAATGCGATGTTGACAGATTTTAATGCTAAACTAACTTTGCATTGTTGCTATGGAAACGAATGATGTGAAAGTCAATGAGATATACTGATTAAAATTTGCAAAGCACATCATAGATCGCATATGAATCAAACAGTTCAGTTTTTGTCATATTATTTTATTTAACAGATTATTATGCTACATAACCGTAACACGTTTAGAAATACTCGTAGTATGGTCAAGTGAGTTAGCCTCATGTGATGCGAAAATGCGGATTGTGGTAAATGAGCGGCGGGGTACGCGGACACTGTGGCTGAGGTTCGAAATCCGCATAAGGCATGCATTTCAGTTGTGTTTGTGACGCTGAGGGCACTCCCAGCCCCTCGAGTATCACACCAATACCCTAATTCGACCATAATATCTTTGTCTGCCTGATAACTGCGTGTAATCCGTCTGTGTTTGTAACTGAGGAACTGAATTTCTACATCCAAAATAATAAAACAAGCACGGAGACCTCCGGCTACCATTGGCTTATAGTATGTAATAGTTCAGTAGCAATATGGGCCTATTGTCTATCTTGGAGTCACGCTTGCGGAATGTAAGGAACATCATCACTGAGACTTGCCGCCAAGAAGACCTCCGGGGGTCCTGCGGGAGAGACCTCGTAGGCCTTTTAGGTGTCGGTAGATGGCACCAGGGGCGGATCCAGCCGATCAGTTTGGGGGAGAGCGATCGTAGATTTTTGTTAAATAATAAACATATTTTTTATTATGTTGTATATTGTTTATGTGCTCTAGATATGATACTATACAATATTATTGTTTAAATATTTACATAATTCGAACATAAATAAATATTTAAATCAATTTTGCCAAATAAAAGAAGATAAACGAAAATTCTATGCCTTTTGGGGGGAGGGGCCATGGCCCCCATTGCTCCCTCCTGGATTCCAGTGGATGGCACCTAGGATGGGGATGGAGCAAAACCGAAAGTCTATCCATGTTCCAAAAGAATAGAAAACTAACTATAGTACCAACGACATCTGGGGTACCCTAGGTGGCGTTACAAGTACGAGAAAATCTTGCCATTATATAGCATCATTAGTTTTTACATTGTTCATTCATAATTGCGACAAAAATATTTTTTGATTCGTAAAAGTCTAAGATAAGTTTAGCGGACTCTCGTAGTATCGTATCTTTCTCGTTACTGATGTCCTTTGAAATGGATACGACTGCCTGATAGCGACTTGTGGTTATTCGAGCGATTGACTGATAACCACTTCTGGTTATTTCCATTGTAGCTTCTGAGAAGTTTGTGTATGTTTCTCGTGACAGATAAAGGTACATTTGAATTGACACGATTGCGTACTCGTGGAACACTCCTGATTATTTCCAGTGTTGTTTGCATGTTGCGTGCGTTTGTTTAGTAATTTATTGTGAGGTTGTGTCCGTTCTTGTTATTTTCGTGCAGTCAATAAAGTTGTCAAAATTGAATACAGCGAGACTTGCACCTGAGATTGCATCAGATCATTAGGGTAGAATATCTAGATTGAGTGATGCTGAGATTCGCACTTGCCTCGATTAAGATGATGAAAATGTATCTGATGGGTTATGAACTGAGCAAACAATTGCTCAGCAATGGACTCACATTAGTGGGCACTTTAAAAAAAAAGAAAACTTGCATTCCTTTGGAAATCCAACCAAATACAGACACTGTCAGAGAAACAATCATATCGCTTCGATTTCTCCAATAATTTCACTCACGTGTTATAAGTGAACCAAAGAAAATCAGTAGGTCTGAAACACTGCAGCAGCACACATCCGTCTAAGGATATTAATCAAGAAAAAGTTAAAGATATAAATCTCTTCCTTTTCAGAGATTGTGAAAGGACCGTCACAATCTCTGAAAAGGAAGAGATGTTTTGTAAACGATCGCAGAAAGGGTACGGTGCAACGATACACATAAAAGAAATGTATGTTCGAAACACTTTTCGTTCAAGGATAATGTTTTCAGGACAAAAATAAATTAATTGCTGTCCAAGTAATTATGCAATACAAGTAATAAAACATTAAACATGCAATTATTAATGCAATACAAGTAATAAAACAATGCACTTTCATGATGACCTAATCTTACAAACAATACATCAAAGCATTATTGTTTTTCCCAACGAGTCAACCGGACTAACCTTAGTCTTATTGGCTTGAAAAATCTCTTAGACATTCTAGGGCTATGTTCCATTTATTTATCTATTCATTTATTTATTTATTGACAGGTTGTGTAAATATATAATTGTTAACATGATTTACGCAAGTGTCGCTACTTTGCGCGGTAATAAACCTATGTGCGAAACCTGAATACAATCGTAGTTACTTAATTACTAATTTTGAGTTTTCACTTCTTTTATATATTGCTTCGAAGGAATAATTTATAAAAAATAATTCGTTATCAGAACATGAATTATACAGGCACATACAAAAAATATTGTCAGACTTGACACATGTTTCTCTATGTATTTCGACATGCTGAATCCGAATCTGAAGCCAGAATTGCGCTACCATCTTCCAATTTGTTTTCAGTAAAAAAAAACAACGTGAAATTGTATTTTTCGTTTTCAGGTCTTGCTGTCAGATCCAAAGACTTGAACATGTTTCTTTATGTATGTAGACACGCTGAATCCGAATCTGAAGCCAGACTTCCGCCACCACTCTCCAGTTTTTTTTATCGCGTAAAACCTCCGTGAAATTGCAGATTTTAAATTTGAGGGTGGGTTTTTATTATTTAAAAAACACTGGAGGGTGTTGGCGCAATTCCGGCTTCAGATTCGGATTCAGCGCGTCGAAATACATAGAGCAACATGTGTCACATCTTTGAGTCTGACAACTTTGTGTGTGTGCCTGTGTTATCAATGATTTGAAACCTTCTTTTCCAGATATACTGATGTTGAGTAAAATATTTCCATACCACTGTATAGTGGTACAGTGACGTCGCGTGAGGGGAGGGGAGGCAGACACTGTATACCAAAAGAAAACATTAATACGTGAAATATACTATAAATATTTCAGAAGACGATATTGGTATTCAATTTCTCAGATCGTTTCGAGAGAGCAAGGCAGAAGCCCACGCGCAGTTTCAGCGTCCTCCCATTTACGACTGGAGAACGCGCAGTATCTCAGGGCAGCGCCTCTGGAGAGATAGTTCGCGATGTCTTCGCAGGCTCAATTTTCCGTAAGGAAATTGCGCGCGCGTCGTAGCCGCCGAAGGAAAGAAACCCAAAAAGGCGCCTCCCCATGAACGTGAAAGAATAGTTGCGCGCGCGCCACAGGTGCCGAACGAGAATCCCAAGTGTGGAGCCTCCTTTCATTGATTGATTAGTAATTCCGGGCGCATCAACTGCTAAGGTCATTACTCCCGTAAGTGTATTCCTTTTTATTGCGTGAGCTGACGGAACTATTCCTCTGCTGGATGGTGAGATCAGGCGCTGACCTACCCGTCGGCTTGCAGGGGGAGATACCTTTATCAGGTGTCTCCCCCAGCGGGTCACCGCCCCTGTCGACACCAGGTCTATGCTGGTCTCCCGTCATGTGTGGTAGTGTAGTGCATGTAAGTGTATGTGTGTGTTTACGTAAAAGGGGGAGGATAGGACACGGAAGAGGAAGGAAAGATCGAGTGCGTCTCTTGGATCGTTTGCACTTCTCCGGCATTCGCCTGGTGTTGGTCGGAGAAACCACAAAAACTACAGATCAGAGCAGCTGGTGTTTAGAAATCTCCTCCAGACAGCGGCTGAACTCGACCTAACTATCTAGCTAGGTCGAAAATCCTGCCACCGTCGGAATTTGAATCCTAGGATCTCATGATCTGGGGCACTGCAGTGCTATCAATTGATGCCCTAAGCTTAAATCAGCGCGCCTCCTTACGAACGCCTCCATAAAAACAAATATATTTATTTACTCATTTAACAAAGTTGCAACGTACGAAATGAATTTTCCTCTTCAAACATAATAACAATTTAACGAGGGGTGCTACAGTTTAACATAGACTTTCACGAACTATATTTGGGTTTTTCTAACGAGACATCTGAGGGTAGTATCTCCAAAATGGAATGAGGCACGGCTTTTGACGTCTTTCTCGGGCGTGCCGCTGGAGTTGCTTCATCTGCAGCACTGCTTGATACGGTCGCGATTTTTTTGCTTCTTGCCGCTGGACTGTGAAAGACGCAACACTCTCAGATGCCACTTAGATAAACTCAATAGTTAGTTTCCTTATTTTTCAATCTCAGCTATCTTTTGAGTGTTGCCTCTCCGTCTTCTCAACTGGCACTTATTGGCACCTAAAAGTCATTTTTTTTTCAGGTTTTCTCATTTTTTCGCATCTCTAACAGTAGAATTTGAAATATGCCACTAAGCATATAACAGAAGAGTAAAGTCTGGCGATATATGCACAATTTCATTAAAAAATATCGAGCCTTTTTTAACAAAATGTTTGAGCTTTTCTGATCAATTGTGATGAGTATTTTTAAAGCATATTTACACCGCAACTTTCGACTTTTTGAGAAACTTCATAGGAAGTTATTTGAAGCAATTGTACCGCCGTCGTCACGTAAAATGGGCAAAGCCAATTTCTGAAGTCCCAGTACTTCTGCACATTCTGGCAGCACTGTACGGAGAACAACGCCATCTGCTTCTTTCATAGTTAACTATTACAAAAGAACAATCTCAACCAACTGCCAACGACTGAGAAGCTGATAGGCCGGATTTCGCCCAATCAGCATATCTAGAATCAACGTTCCGTATGATAGGTCTATTTATCCTAAGGGTTGAGAGTATTGGCGCAGAAGGCACAAGGGGCGGGAATGATCACATTACGTCCTAGTGCAAGCCATTCGATGGCCTACATGAAATACATCAATAAAGATAATATTATGCATTACGACATAAATATATTTAGCACATACAATAGAATTAGTGGATTTGAAAAATGTTTAATTACACTTTTCACATGATCTAGATTTACTTGCGAAAAATCAATTGAATTAATTTTAATGCAAAACAACTGAAGTATATGAACGAATATTACGAATCCGGGTCGAAGAAATGAAATGTGCGAAGGCGGCTCCAGAATCGGGAAAATGTTTGGGGGTGGGAAGTTTTGGCGAAAAAATAGTATTTAAGTATCCGGTTTTACTAAATTTAACATTTTTGCAACAATTAAACTAGGTATTTAGTAATAATTTAGCATCTCTTGTCAAAATTGTTATTTTGCAATATTCAACTCGGAGACAAATTGAGGACCCTCCCGGTCCGTACAGCACACGTTTCGAAATTGTTTATAAAATGTTTATTTGTTGCAAAATTGTTAATTCGTAGTTTTCGGTTCTGGGACATCAGGGAACTCTTCCGACTTCAGAATTGCAAAAATTGAACATTGTTTATAAATTTGCAAATATTGCAAATTTTTTATTTTCTCTAAACTGTCTTTAAACGAAATGCAAAATTCCACAATCCGATCGGCGGTATCTCCTTTCATTATCGAGATACGAGTATGTAATTGTTTATAAGAAATTAGTTCGTCATGACAAGTCACATTTGTTTGAGAGTCAATCTTTTCGCAGTTACCTCACAAATCTGCCCTTCAAGTCGTTTTGCAAACGCAACGTACACTCTTCTTCCATCTGACCCTGTCACCACAATGCTATTTGAAACTACCTTCAGAATGTAAGTCGATTGAGGTCATTGCTTATCGAGTCAAAAGCATGGAAACTTAAGTTCTTACGAGTACAATTGTTCCCTAAATCCGTAAATGCCAAGAAGGTCATCTTCTGAGATCGCACAAATTCTCCGAGCATATAAAAGAATCTGTCGATTCAACTAGGAACCCGCTACACTATAATAGTCATAACATTCACACATTCTTTAATTTATTATGTTCTTCAAATGCTCCCGTGTCTCTGGAAAGCAAAAACCATACACTACCATTTCAACTAATAATTACCATTCTTAGAATGAATAAGTTTCTTTTTAAATTTGTGCGCCTTCCTAACGCGTCTCCAAGCCCTTTTGGGGGCATTGGACGCTTAATATAATGCTCTTTGAAATATTTTTTTATTGTAGTCTGTCATTTACTTTAGTTCCTTCGGCCAGGGGCATGTTCATATCTCCTTTTAATCGTTTGTAGAAAATCATTTCAAATTATATTATTAGCAACGGAATTGTAGAGTTTTATTGAATTTGAAATGACTGCTTGGATTATTTGGGACTTAATGAACAAAATATAGCTACCTGAACTTGACGCTATGAAAAGTAAACGCAAAATGCGACAAGTATCAGTATATTATCAATATTTGTGCAAATGTTATGAATATACCGAAGTTAATAGAATTTCTAAACTAACACATGTATTTAAAGGAATTCACAAATCAAATGCATAGAGACCAAGTAAAAATAAAACCGTACACAGTACTGAAGATTACAGAAAAATAACTAAAGTACTGGATGAAAAAGATATGGAATACCACACATATCAAACAAAATAAAACAGAGTATTCCGTGTAGTACTTCGTTATATTCACTGTCTGTGAACAAAGAAGAAGTCAAAGATGAACGTAAATCTCAGGGTCTTCTTGTTCGTAACATACAGAAAGTGCGATATCGGGTATCCTAGAATATTTTAGACCACCCTTTTTTCCACCTCCACATTATGGAGTTAGAACCACACAAAAACAACCAAGAAATTGAGAAGAAATAAAAGAGGTCATCTTCGTCAACATAATATGTTGACGAAGATGACCTCTTTTATTTCTTCTCAAAGAACGTCACAACACCAAATCAGAACTTTCACAACAAAGAAATTTACAAAATTGACAAACTTTTGAATGCATGCATCAAATTTGAACCACAATATAAAAAGATAACTCCAGTTCAATGCCATCGGTGCCAAAAATACGGTCAAACTTCTGTAAAGTCACGCGTAGATGCGTAAAATGCGGCATTGAGTATTTACCAAATGAATGTCGAATGGATAAATCACAGTCGGCTACATGCATGTTGAGTTCACGAAACCAGCCAACAAATTACAAGGGTTGTCAAGTATACCAAAATTATATTAATAAACGAAACAGAGAAAAGTAAGATATCACCACCACTTAAAAATGAAACTTTGAAATTTTCGAAAATTCTGAGACTTTGACGAAAATTACATCTGGGCCATTCTCTTAAGGTTTTATTGTTCTATTTGTGAAAAAAAGCTTATTTGTAAGCACAATTTACGGAAAAAGTACTCATTTTTCAAACAATTTTAAATTATCTCTTTTAAAGAGCTGATTTTTAGAACAGTTTCTGTTTATGGAAAGAATCACTATCTTCAATTTTGTAGTTTTGAAATGTTTATATATAACAATTTTCGAAAATTCAGAGTTTGCTGGAAATGAGACTAACACTCCTTTTTTTCCACCGAGAAGAAAATTTAAAGAAAAATTTGGAACCGGTTTTTTAGAAAAAAAAAGCTTAAATAATGTAAAAACTGTCTAAATTTCACACAAAATTCGCGAGAAACACTCATATTTTTGATAAATTGTAGCACATGACCTTATTTCAAAATTTGTCTTTAAAGAACACTTTCCATGAAGAAAAAATCTCTAACTTCAATATTGTAGATCGAGGAAAGCACCGAAAAATTTGAACATTTTATTTTTCGAAAAATTAGATATTTCAACGAAAATGTGACCTACGCTAATCACTTAAGCGTTCTTCACGCTGTCCGAGGTCGAAGTTACACCAAGATTTTTGGAGCCATTTTTGAGAAAATTTTGAAAATATAGTGGTTCTTCCTAAAGAACTTCCAACTGAGATTTATGGACTGGAGAATGGTCCTGCTGAAAACGTATTACACCGTCAGGATAAAGCACCCGTACGGAAGGGACCATAACATTTTCTAGGATGTGCACATATTCCCCGCCGGTCAATCCTCGTCCATGTGGGCCTTGGTCTATTCTGTGCAACATACCTAATCCGCGCGCGCTCATCCACCCCCAACACGCCACGGATACGCGACCGGAGCGGTAAGCCTCAGCCACATATTCCGCAATGTGTCGAGTGCCGGGTGGTAAAAAAACGTTTACCGAACCATCGTTAGCAGAAGAAAACACACACTCGTCTGAGAAGATAACATCTTCCCAATCACGATTTATGTTATCCTCAGCAAACGCAAGGCGGTACAGTTTATGCTCATCTCTGAGCTTCTCCTCTTTTGCGGCGTGTCGAAAATTTAGTCCTGCCTCCTTCAAACGTCTCAGCACAGTTCTAGAGCTTCTAGGAAAAGAGACACTCCGTTGCAACTGCACGGCATTTGCGAAAGTTAGCGATCGAGCCTCGGAGACCAGGCGATCATACTCATCTGCAGTCGAAACCCTCCACAAACCCTCGTACGGTACTAGTTGTCTTCTGATCTCTTTAGTCTAGGTTAGGTTTTCGGTTTTGCATCACCCTCTTCCCAGCTGTGATCTAATGCTGGCTATTTTTACTTTCTCGTATACGTACTACGTATATACGGAGTAATATACGTAGTGAAGAGAAAGTTATGTTATGCTGCGCGCAAAAACGGCTCCAAAAGTTGAAAATGTTAGTAGTTTTCCTGCAATAGTGCGTAAAATATTTGGAATTTTAAAAAATTATAAAAACAAGATTTTCTCAAAAACGGCTCCAAAATGTTTCTTTAAATTGTTGGTAGTGGTAGCGCCAAATATACCCTATGCGATGTCATAAACGCCATATTGCTCTAGTCCTTTATTTTTGTCAAAAATTAAAATATGTAATTTGTTCGACTTATCTCCCACATCGGTAATATTTACATTATAGACGGTTTCTTCACATTATTATATATATGGGTACATGTGCTTCAAATAATGTCAAAGTTCCTCGAAAACTCAACAGTTTTCTATGTAAACGAGTTCAAAATTCCGCATTTTCAGAATCCCTAAAACGCAATTTTTTTTAAATGTCTCCAATTTTTTTCTGCAAATTTTCCGACTCCATAGTGCTAATATATTATTAATTAGACGTAAAGTTAGTTTTTGTGTATTTTTTTTTTTTTAAGTACACAAATGTAATTTTTTCGCAATATCTCTCACTACCTGCATAGGCACATTTCCATCAATTTGTATACATTATTGCATTTGTGAGTAGAAGTGGATCAAATGACTTCAAATGAAGTTCTTCGAAAACTCAATAGATTCTTGTGAAATAGAGCTTTAAATTTCGCATTTGCAATAACGTTTAACCCCATTTTCTTAGAAATTACTCCAAATGTTTCAATGAAAATTGTTATTAAGAACAAGGGTTTACTCTTCTTTGATATTCTTGAAGTATAATTTCGGTTCTAGTATTAAGAAAGCGAAAAGTTGAGAAAATGTCAAAAAAATGTATTTTCGGCGGCGATAGATGGAAGTTGGCGAGAGAATGAGGGAAGACGTAAAGCCAGTCCACACCAAGAAAATTAGAAAACTTTACTACGAGAAAGTCTGTGCCATTCTGTAGCACCTCTAGTTTAACATTGTCCTCCTATCCTCCCTCCTTTCTTAAAATTTCATGGAATGTTCTCTTCTTTTGTTCTGTTGAATTGAAAATATTACTGGCATAATTTCAAAGTAATTAAATGAATTCAAGGGACTTAATGTCTTGAATATCTAGAATTTTACTCAAATAAATGGCCTTCGTAATAGATCATTAGGCTTATTGTGATATAAGTATTATTGATGCTTATTGTTTGGTGGATAACGAAGGTGGGTGCGAGGGCGAAGTTATCCCGTCGGAAGCTATCATTTTTAATGACGTCAAGTCTAATGTGATTTTCAAAGACTAATTTAGTTTGGAATTGTTGAGTACATAGTTTATACATCGTGGACTATCAAAAATGTAAAATGCCCTCCTTTTCATTGAAATGTCCTCTGTTTTTGGGTAAAATGTCCTGCGCTGGGAAAAAAAATTTCTGCTAACTCTGTAAAATAGTAACAATAACAAATACGCATTTTGCCAAACGTCCGGGCTCTACTGATTACACAACGTGTTAGAGGAAGTAATTTGCTGTATTCTCGTATACGAAGACGTTTCATCCTCTTTTTCCTTACCACGACCTGTTAATAAGAGTTTTCAGTATAAAATCCGTCGGCACACGGTTACAACACTTTCTCTTGTCACGAAGTATGATAAAGTAAAAATGTGTCACAGGCGCCAATAGTTAGTAGCTGGGATGAGGATGGGGAAAACGGAAAATCTAACTCACTAAATGTATGAAGAGACTAACTAACAAGTACGAAAATGTCTGTGTGATTTTTGGAGCAACAGTAGGTAAGTTAACCTTTGAATCTGAGAGAGAGGAAAGCAAAATACTCATAACATGAAAAGCTGGAGCAATACCGAATTGCTGTGAGCTATAAACTGCTAGTTATTTCTAAAAAACAGTATTTTCCGCCTCTGAAACAGACAGGTCTCCCTTCCTCTATTGAGATAACTAGCTCTTGTATGGCTTTGCTTTTCTGAGCCCTTTGTATAATGAATAGGAAGTAGTTCAGTTTTCTCAGCGGTGAGTTAAAATATTGATTTTTCTTATCTTGCCTAGTGGCAACGCTGTATGTGGTCTTATCTCATTTTACTTGGAGTCGAAAGTACTTCCAAAGACAATTGACAGGTTGGAAGTAGCTTCAGGAATATGGGGGAAAATCGATAATCTCTCTCAACAAAGATGATTTTATGCAACTCTTTTCTGAACTATAATATCCTAGAAAACAGAAAGACGTCATTAATATTGTCGCCTTGTGTGTAACTAAAAGCAGTATTTTTTTGTTAAATTTGGTCGAAATATTTTTTCGAAATGAAAAAATCACTGTTAATTTTTTATTAAAAATTTGTATTATATTTGTTGTATTTTACAAAATTGAAAACACAAAATATATTTATACCTACTGATCTATCTACATACGTAATTAACACCAATAGCATACACCATAGCAATCAATGTTCAGGAACATTTCCACATTCAAAACCCTTTTTCGACAAATTTAATTTTGAAATTTATTTCATTTTAATTTAAAGCTATGAAATTTCAATTTACAATCTAAGCCTCTACCATGAAGACAAGGGATTCCAGAAATATTTATCAGACCTACTTTCTGGAAACCGTATTAACTTCAAAGTAAGACATTGCAAATACGTTTTGACACATTAAGAATAATTGTAACTGTAACACCAACAGTTCCATAATCTTTATTCACATTATCTATGAAAAGCGTTTGTGAATCAGTACATGCATTTACTATTTTGTTTCTAAGTAAAGGAGACAAACAGTATAGTAAGAATAAAACTCGTATCAAGGCAGACAGGAGACGTCCAGACGGGATTTATTGAATTACATACAGATACAATAAAACCATGATATTTCTTCGTTATACAGGTAGAATTCTGAGATATTTCTTGCTAAACGAATTTCTTTCCGAAGTACTAAGTGTATCTTCGAGGTATCCGAAGCATTAAGATCGCAATTTCACAGTAAAGTTTGTGCTCTAGGTAAGTTTTGTTCGTGTAAAAATGAAAATAACAGTACAATATTTTAAAATACTTGTTATTCCCGATTTAAAATCGTGTTATTTTGATATCAATGCTGCGCATCTATTACGATTTTTTTTTAAATTCCTTGTTCTCTTTCGCGAATTTTGCCCGTTTCAAGCCTAACGTTGAGTAGACAAATGTAGAATTTTGTAAATTAGTGGATTTTTTGGTAATAGAATGGATAAAAGTATCTACGCAGACAGGAAATCGAAGCCATTACTCTCCGAATAATGGTATATCACATTGACACAGAGCCACCCATTCCCTATTTTAAAGTTTATTTTATAAAAACACATTTTATATTAAAGAAACTTGAAAGCAATATTAATTACAAGAGTGGTACTAATGGCACAGACTTTCTTTGCTGTAACCTAGCTTTTTTGTCTTGAGACATACTTCTGCCAGCTGTCATCAATCGCCGTTCAAAGTACTTTTTTTTAAAAAAATTGTCAACTTTTCGGTTTCTTAATAGTACAATCGAAATATTACATTAAGACTATTAAAGAAGAGTAAAAATTTGTCCTCATAGTAATTCAATGAAAAATTTATAGCAGTTTTTAACAAAATAGCGTTTAAGCGTTTCAGTAAATGCAAAATTTGGAAGCTCGTTTTCACAAAAAATTTTGAATTTTCAAAAACTTTATTTGAAGCACTTTAACACGCAAGTACTACAATAATGTTTATAATTGCTGAGGTCCTAGACTCGAGTCCCGACTAGGAAGATTTTTGACACTAGCTTGTCAGCTAAGTCGAATTCAGTCGCTATCTAGAGGAGAGCTTACCGCTCCGGTCGCGTATCCGTGGCATGTTGGGGGTGGATGAGCGCGCGCGGTTTAGGTATGTTGCACAGAATAGACCAAGGCCCCCATGGGCGAGGATTGACCGGCGGGGAATATGTGCACATCCTAGAAAATGTTATGGTCCCTTCCGTACGGGTGCTTTATCCTGACGGTGTAATACGTTTTCAGCAGGACCATTCTCCAGTCCATAAATCTCAGTTGGTTCAGAAATGGTTTGCAAGGCAGGAACAAGTCGAGCTTCTCGATTGGTCGCCTTGTGGCGCCGATATGAACCCAATTGAGAACGTGTGGGCCGAGACAAAAAGAACACTTTCTGAAAATTGGCCCAACCCGCAGCCAACGAATGCAGATGCCCTGTGGGAACTGGTATGAGGGATGGGGTAGCAAACAGTGAAGGTTACGCTGCTAATCTCGTCCGTTCTCTACCACGGCGAATGCTTCAGGTAGTAGAGAACGAGGGCTTCTGGTCATCCTATTGAAGGATAGCCTGAAGACCGGTCCTTTTGAGGGCCACGAAAACATTGAAACAAAAATTGATAATATGACAATGAATCTTACACCTGGCTACTTCTCATGTATGAAAAAAATCAAAAATAAAAAAATCTTAGGTACGGCTCGAACTCACTAAGTTATGACTACCATACTGGCCGCGATGTTAACCGTTCGCCTAAGAGAGTGCTTCTACAAAGATTACTTTTCGAGGAATATCAACTCGGCAAATACAACATTAAATTAATTTTTGAGAAAATATTTTTTAATATTTTTGAAACCTTGCTACTATTTATCTAAAAAATACGCGAAAAATATAAATATTCTGAAAATTGTACACTATAAAATTGAAAGATTTTATAGTGTACTGGCGATAGATTTCACTAAGAAAAGTTGTTTTCAATTTTGATGATGTAAGTCAGGATCAAAAAACTTCAAATAAAATTTCCGAATTCCAGAGAATTTACTAATAATCGAACATAAATCATAATTGTACGAACATTTTACTCACATTGAGCTCACAGTTAAAAAGAATTGGAGAAGGTTGTGAGTAAATTTTAAAGATTTCGTATTGACTTATATGAAATGTCCCTCAAAATTATATTATCCGAATCAAATTCGACTCGCAACGAGTTAGGTTGAGCATTTTCATCAAAATGTCGAAAAAATATCTTGGATAATTACTTCCTCTTTACTACGTAGTAAGCCGTTCACGATCCCGATGTTCAGTCAAATGGTAGAGAACGGGGGTTCCTAATCGTTTAATTGCAGAACGACAAAAAGGTCCTTTTTATTTCGTATCGGTACATTTTTTCGACATTAGTTTCGAAATCGACACATTAGTTTTTATAAAAACCACAAAATTATACCGGTTTTCCATTTTAGAAATTAACCAAAGAACTTTTACTCATTCGAATACGTATTAGAGAAATCCAGTGTTATAAAAAACTTGAAAGTCACATTTAAAAAAAATGAGAGTAGTTTTTTGAAAACACTTTGGCTTACAGTGTTATTATTTATTTGCCTGATTTGTTAATCAGACAAGAGGTTCATGTTATAGATATGTTTACAAGAAATATTTGAAAAATTGAATACTTGCATGTTGAAAATTTTAAATTTTGTAACGAAAATGAAACTTTCACTACGATTTTAACGACTCTTTGCACAGGTTGCAATAATTCAGTTTCATCATTTCACATGCCAATACTACGTCGTTGACCGAAAGAGACCCGACAGTGAGGGATGTTTGAGTCTAGTTACATATCTTGGTCGAATTTAGCTACTGATTCGAGGAGAATTGCAGCTGCTGCCTGCTCTTATCCGGCAGTTTCCTCTGTTTTTTCCGACAAATACCAGAAAAATCCGCCAATTATTTGCGCAGCATTACACAACTACCTCTATACTACGTATACATGTCTATACGCCGTATATACGTATGTATACGAGATAGTAAAAATGCCGAAACAATACCTTAACAAATGGACTACGGACAGCGGATCATTTCTGCCTCAATTATTGTCTCCTCTCTCTCTCTCTCTCTCTCTCTCTCTCTCTCTCTCTCTCTCTCTCTCTCTCTCTCACACACGCTCTCGCACACACACCACACACACACACACCACACACACACACACACCACACACACACCACACACACACACACCACACACACACACACCACACACACACACCACACACACACACACACACCACACACACAATCACACCAATCACACACAATCACACACACACACACGCACTGACATGTCCAACTCTACCACACATGACGGGAGACCAGATTGGAGCATAGTTCATGGCGCGGTTGTAGTGTTACCGCGCTTGGAAAGATATCTGGAAGTGAAACACTGTAAGCCGAAGTGTTGTGGATGGACGGCGGATCAACCGTTTAAACGAGGGAAGAATTCTACCACCTCCCAAGGAGTAAAATGCACAACACTGACAGTACTAATAATAGTTAGCGCGCCCGGAATCACCAAACAATCTCTCAATGGCAATTTACTGTATTCGATACAAGAATACAAAAAAAAAATGAATATTTTTTCAAGATTGTTTGACTAACTCAGTAGGAAGATCATAATCTATAACAAAATAAAATACGGATTAAAGTTTTATTTAGCGTCTTATGAACATTGCCATAAAATACTTTTTTTTTTTAAATCTTGCAGTTTAAAACTTCCAGCTATTCGCTGTGGCTTCAGCTTTCCTTGTTATGTATATTCTGCTTTCCCCTTTCTAAGATTCAAAGGTTAACTTATCTAGTGTTGCTCCAAAATGGCACAGACTTTCTCGTACTCGTAAGTTCCTTAATACGTTTAGTCTGTGTTAGTTTTTGTATTTTTCCCTATCCTCTCCCCAGCTACTACCTATTGGCGTCTATATCACATTTTTACTTTCTTATGCGTACTTCGTGACAAGAGAAAATGTTGTAATCGTGGGCCGGCAAATTTTTGAGAGAAAAACTCATTGCCAAGTCCTGGTAACGAAAAAGTGGGTAAATCGTGTTTGTATTCGAGAATATACGAAAATACTTCCTCTGACACGTTGTGTAATCAGAAACAATGCTTATGGGTCCTTGATACAGAAAATCGATTGACGGCAAAGCGTCTGTCTGTCCGACCGTTCGTCCGTCTCTGGTCAACGCTAGTGCCTAAGCCGTAGTGCCGATTTTTTTTTCCAAAATTGGTATACTTTGATCGATTTAAAGGAACTCAAGGCCCCATGAATTTGAAACGGGCACTTTTAATTTGGGAGTTCTTTAGGAAGAACCTCTATATTTTCAAAATTTTCTCAAAAATGGCTCCAAAAATCTTGATGTAACTTTGACCTCGAACCGCGTGAAGAACGCTTAAGTGATTAGCGTAGGTCACATTTTCGTTGAAATATCTAATTTTTCGAAAAATAAAATATTCAAAAAGTTTTCGGTGCTTTCCTGGATCCACAATATTGAAGTTAGAGATTTTTTCTTCATGGAAAGTGTTCTTTAAAGGCAAATTTTGAAATAAGGTCATGTACTACAATTTATCAAAAATATGAGTGTTTTTCGCAAATTTTGTGTGGAATTTAGACAGTTTTTACATATTTTAAGCATTTTTTTTCTAAAAAACCGGTTCCAATTTTTTCTTTAAATTTTCTTCTCGGCAGAAAAAAAGGAGTGTTAGTCTCATTTCCAGCAAACTCTGAATTTTCGAAAATTGTTATATATTAACATTTCAAAACTACAAAATTGAAGGTAGAAATATTTTCCATAAACAGAATCTGTTCTAAAAATCAGCTCTTTAAAAGAGATAATTTAAAATTGTTTGAAAAATAAGAACTTTCTTCCGTAAATTGTGCTAAAAAATTAAGCACTTTACATGAAAACATTTTCTCAAAAACCGTCTCAAATATTTTCTTAACTTTTTTTCACAAAAAGAACAGTAAAACTTTAAGAGAATGGCGCAGATGTAATTTTTGTCAAAGTCTCATAATTTTGAAAAATTTCAAACTTTAATTTTAAGTGGTGGCGATAACTTACTTTTCTCTGTTTCGTTTATTAATATAATTTTGGTATACTTGACAACGCTTGTAATTTGCTGGCTGGTTTAATCAACTCAACATGCATGTACCCGGCTGTGATTTATCCATTCGACATTCATTTGTTAAATACCCAATGCCGCATTTTACGCATCTACGCGTGTCTTTACAGTAGTTTGACCGTATTTTTGGCACCGATGGCATTGAACTGGTGTTTTCTTTTTATATTATGGTTCAAATTTGATTCTTGCATTCAAAAGTTCGTCAATTTTGTAAATTTCTTTGTTGTTTTTGTGTGGTTCTAACTCCATAATGTGGAGGTGGAAAAAAGGGTGGTCTAAAATATTCTAGGATACCCGATATCCCACTTTCTGTATGTTACGAACAAGAAGGCTCTGAGATTTACGTTCATCTTTGACTTCTTCTTTGTTCACAGACAGTGAATATAACGAAGTACTACACGGAATACTCTGTTTTATTTTGTTTGATATGTGTGGTATTCCATATCTTTTTCATCCAGTACTTTAGTTATTTTTCTGTAGTCTTCAGTACTGTGTATGGTTTTATTTTTACTAGGTCTCTATGCATTTGATTTGTGAATTCCTTTAAATACATGTGATAGTTTAGAAATTCTATTAACTTCGGTATATTCATAACATTTGCACAAATATTGATAATATACTGATACTTGTCGCATTTTGCGTTTGCTTTTCATAGCGTCAAGTTCAGGGAGCTATATTTTGTTCATTAAGTCCCAAATAATCCAAACAGTCATTTCAAATTCAATAAAACTCTACAATTCCGTTGCTAATAATATAATTTGAAATGATTTTCTACAAACGATTAAAAGGAGATATGAACATGCCCCTGGCCGAAGGAACTAAAGTAAATGACTGACTACAATAAAAAAATATTTCAAAGAGCATTATATTAAGCGTCCAATGCCCCCAAAAGGGCTTGGAGACGCGTTAGGAAGGCGCAACAAATTTAAAAAGAAACTTATTCATTCTAAGAATGGTTATAATTAGTTGAAATGGTAGTGTATGGTGTTTGCTTTCCAGAGACACGGGAGCATTTGAAGAACATAATAAATTAAAGAATTTGTGAATGTTATGACTATTATAGTGTAGCGGGTTCCTAGTTGAAACGACTGATTCTTTTATATGCTCGGAGAATTTGTGCGATCTCAGAAGATGACCTTCTTGGCATTTACGTATTTAGGGAACTATTGTACTCGTAAGAACTTAAGTTTCCATGCTTTTGACTCGATAAGCAATGACCTCAATCGACTTACATTCTGAAGGTAGTTTCAAATAGCATTGTGGTGACAGGGTCAGATGGAAAAAGAGTGTACGTTGCGTTTGCAAAACGACTTGAAGGGCAGATTTGTGAGGTAACTGCGAAAAGATTGACTCTCAAACAAATGTGACTTGTCATGAACTAATTTCTTATAAACAATTACATACTCGTATCTCGATAATGAAAGGAGATACCGCCGATCGGATTGTGGAATTTTGCATTTCGTTTAAAGACAGTTTAGAGAAAATAAAAAATTTGCAATACTTGCAAATTTATAAACAATGTTCAATTTTTGCAATTCTGAAGTCGGAAGAGTTCCCTGATGTCCCAGAACCGAAATCTACGAATTAACAATTTTGCAACAAATAAAAATTTTATAAACAATTTCGAAACGTGTGTTGTACGGACCGGGAGGGTCCTCAATTTGTCTCCGAGTTGAATATTGCAAAATAACAATTTTGACAAGAGATGCTAAATTATTACTAAATACCTAGTTTAATTGTTGCAAAAATGTTAAATTTAGTAAAACCGAATACTTAAATACTATTTTTTCGCCAAAACTTCCCACCCCCAAACATTTTCCCGATTCTGGAGCCGCCTTCGCACATTTCATTTCTTCGACCCGGATTCGGAATATTCGTTCATATACTTAAGTTGTTTTGCATTAAAATTAATTCAATTGAATTTTCGCAAGTAAATCTAGATCATGTGAAAAATGTAATTAAACATTTTTCAAATCCACTAATTCTATTGCATGTGGTAAATATATTTATGTCGTAATGTATAATATTATCTTTATTGATGTATTTCATGTAGGCCATCGAATGGCTTGCACTATGACGTAATGTGATCATTCCCGCCCCTTGTGCCTTCTGCGCCAATACTCTCAACCCTTAGGATAAACACACCTATCATACGGAACGTTGATTCTAGATATGCTGATTGGGCGAAATCCGGCCTATCAGCTTCTCAGTCGTTGGCAGTTGGTTGAGATTGTTCTTTTGTAATAGTTAACTACGAAAGAAGCAGATGGCGTTGTTCTCCGTACAGTGCTGCCAGAATGTGCAGAAGTACTGGGACTTCAGAAATTGGCCATACCCATTTTACGTGACGACGGCGGTACCGGCTGGGAAATACCTGGTTAGGGGGAAACCCCGTTAGCCGAAGGGAGGTGGGCACCGAATCTCACCATTTAGCGGAGGAAGATCACCGCCACCTCACGAGGAAAATGCATACACTACACTTACGCGAATAATGACCTTATCAGTTGATGCGCTCGGAATCACCAATTGATCAAACAGATAAATCCATGAACCAATAATAATACTTTACTAGTTTTCCAAAATTAATGCAATGTGTCTTAGCTTGTACTTGCAATCAGCGATTCAATTCATTTTCAGAAGTAACCGCATTAATTATATATTTCATTTGCATATGTTATAAATAAATCTAAAATAAAAATAAAAAGGTCGCTTTTTAACCACTAGGTCATGAAGCGACCACTGATTGTTTACATTGGGGTAACTGTAGCGTGATCACATGTACAGACAACACGAGAATCCATACCCAAGGTGATTCGAACCGGCGATACTTCGAGCTAAGGCAGCTATGAACCTACAGCCTTAGCGACCTTGGCTATCCACGCTGGCAAAATTACTTTCTTATAAAGTGTTAATGGAAAATTCTCTATGAGAAAATATGAAGTCGCCTAAACCTCTAGCATATCCACGAAAACCATGGTTACGCCAGACAATAATAAATATGTTGTTTCCTTTTAAGAAAAAAGTTGTGAGCCTTCGATATTTTTGCTCAATGTTTATTGCTCTGATATCTACCAATACGTACTACATTTTCTGACGATCTTGTTTCAAAATTATACAAAGAAATATATAATAATGAAATTAAAATAAATCAAATCTTCAAAAAGCACAACAAAATATTTACATGAAGGAACTATCAATGCCAATTTTATGCTTACATGAAAAAATCGCATTACACCAGTATTCAAAAAATCAGAACTTGATGTTCATTTGAATATTTTTCAAATTTCAATTAACGAACCGCTCGGATATTTGCTCTTTCAGCCCAGGAAAAGGCAGCAGAAGCTGTGTTGAAATGCATGCAAACGAAATGGGAGAACGAATGCTGAAAAGTCTTCTCGAATTCCTAGGGGAATAAATCCTCGGGAACTTTTCGCTTCATTTTTTTTTTGCTCTGAGATAATTTAAATAGAACCTGACGGCAGTGGCTTCGTTAAGTCGTGAATACTTTACGTAATCCGCCGTCTTTCGTCTGCGATTATTCAAGTAAATGTTTTGGTAAAGGTCCGCAATCAATGTAGAATCCTCGAAGCTTTATATAAAAAAATCAATGTTTTAAAAATATCGTATGGAATGAATATTTTATACAATACATTGCAAGCTGACATTGTTTAAAGCTAAATAAATTTATTTTTTGCTGCTATTGCGAGGAATGGGGTCAAATCTCACTGAGTTAAACATAATGTCTTCGCAACCCTCATTGTCGACCGTGAATATGTATCAAGAAGATAAATTTTACTTCCAAATACTGTTATTAATTTGTATTAATTTATTATTTTACTAAACCACTATAAATACGACGATAAAGTCAGCCGGTCTGGTGAGATAGCTGATTGAGGCATGTGCGCACAAATACGGCAACACTGATGTTTGAGGTTTTTAAATCTTGCATAGGATATTTCATTGTGATTAAGGCATAGGGGTATACCCAGATTCTCGCGAATCACCTCTACAACTAATACTTGTGTACTTCCTAACAGGAAGTGGGATGGTTCTCTTCGCCGGAAACAGTCCCCAGATGAACGGTAGCGATCGCGGGAGGCATTGGTAGGTTTCGTATGGCAGCCGTGAAGGTAGTTGGGCAAGTCCAAATGCTAGCCCCATCTCTAAAGAGTAGAAAATAACTAATACGAGAAAGACTGTCCATTTGTAGCACTGCTAGTTCCTTTTATCAATTACATTCTTAACAATAATATAATTATTTAATAAAAATACTTTATGTTGTTATTAGGCATTTTTTGATTATTTAGTTTTTATTTAATTTTAATATATTAATGAATTAATCCAGAGATTTAAATGTTTTTAATCGGCGTACAATGTAATTCTTTATTTTTTGGTACACTTATTCGTAATTGATTGTGGTTAAGTGTTGCTCACAGTGACCCTGATTTTATGTTGTTTCACAGCCATAAACAGATATTTCGTATAAGTCGTTAGATTTGGAGTTGCGAATCTAGAAAATTATATAATAATAAAACTGTTAGTAACGGTGAAATATTTCTCTCTGGTTCAGAATTCCATTTGTAATTAAATTTTCGTGAACAACTTGCTCGGATGATCATCTGTTCAGGCAAATATTAATTGAAAAATAAAGGATAAAATCTCTTGTGGTTTACCTCTAAAAATCGGCAGGGAACTAAAGGAATAACCTTTTTATAGCTTTTAATTAAGCCAACTTTTAATTAGTCTCAAAACTCTCGTTAAAGTGTAAATTTTCTAGAAAACAAACAGAAGCAAATTGCATCAGATAATGAAGTACAAGAATAATAAAACGCTTCCGCAAAGCAAGAAGTAGGTGTCAGATATATATTATTCCCTTCAAAAAAGCTCCGTCTTTAATAGCTCAGGGCATCGACTGATGTCATTGCAGGGCCTCGAACGGGAGACATAGGGTTCGAGTCCCGACGGTGTCACGATTTTCAACAGTAGCTAGTAGCTAGGTCCAATTCAGCTGCTGCCTGGAGAAGAATTCTAGTGGCTAGCTGTTCGGATCAGTAGTTTTCCGTGGTTTCTTTGATGAACACCAGGCGAATGCTGAAGCAGTATCCTTACGAACGGGCCATGGATTTTTCTTCCTCTTTTTTGTCCTACCCTCACCCCTTACTTACACACACACACACATGAACTACCCTACTACACATGTGGGACACCATTCGGGAGCTTAGAACTTGTCCCTGCTGTAGCAGCGCCTGGCTGGTGGTAGATACTTGGTTGGGGACCCCCCCCCTCGACATGACGTATAGGACGGGACCGAATGTCGCCATTCGGAAGAGGGAAAATACGCACGATAAAATACACTAGAGTAATGGGGCTAATGACCTTAGCAACTAACACTAAACAATCAATCAATCCGCAACAAACGATAAAATAAATGTCTATCAAGACGTTAAAAGCTACTTATTTCTCAATGTGACGATCTTCTTAAAGTGAGGTTTGTTGTTAATAACTGGTCCACGAACATGGAAGCTACTACCACACATAAGGCTAAACTCTAATCAACCATTGATCTTTGTATGCACTCTCCCTGCTCATTGGAGAAGCAAAAGGGCCTCCACTCACTTTGGTTCAGATATTTCATCGCAATAAGCTGCCTGTCCAAACATGGTTCGCATATCGTGCCATTTTCCCTCGATGCAGAAAATGTACAGCGCTCGCCGGCCTGAATGTATTCCGCCCCGACCACTCGCCATCCCCCCTCCCACTGCACTTTGGGGAAGGCAATATTTGGCGAATTGCATCGCGGCGCAGCCCTCTGCTATTTTGAAGCAGATGATTTTAGCGAACATACATAAGTACACTTTTCACTGGTCTCCTCTTTCGCAAATCTTATACAGATGCTAGGTACTCGTAGAAATAAACGACGTTTTGTTATGCAATACATCTTGAAAGGAATAAAAAAATAAAACGAAAAAGTAGTTTGGAAACGATTAAAATATTAGACAATAACACATATATTCTGATTTTAGGTCTGCCTGCAAAATTTATTACCTAATACATACTGTTCTTGCAAACAAAAATATTAAATAGGGGCATTTCATTTAAATTTACGTTCAATCACGTCGAATACTTTTTTACATGATTAATATCCTTTGGTCAGAATATTGAATTTCAACAATGTTTTTCAGAACAAAATAATAGCGAAAATGCTTATTGACATTAACGTGCAATAGTTTCTGATTCATAGGCCAAATGAGATCTTAGGCTAATATAGCTTCGAGTGGCGTTAAGGACGATATTAAACTGACTGGTACAGGATATCGATGATTTTGGCACTGAATTAATCAAATTTGAATACGAGCACGAAGGTGGCAATGAATTAATTATCTAATACGTACCTTTAATTAGGTCAATATTTATGTTCACCGAAAATTTAAATACAAGAATAGCACACACTAGCAATTCCTTCAAACTTAAAAGAAATATCAATTTGAAGACACTTAAATGAACTTTCTTAGGTCGTGTAAAACACTTAGTTCTTCTGTCAAACAACTTAACTGAAAGAATATTGTTATCGCATTGTTAAGAATTCTTGGGATCGAATACGAATCAGAATATAAAGGGGGGAAATGGAAGGTTAGTGGCACACAATTCTAGGCAGCTGCACAGAATTCGAGTCAAGTTGCGAAAATCGATATACGAATTGACATCACAATACAGAAGACAGGAAAACCAATGGAAACCCATTAGAAATAGGAAACACAACATACTATAAACGATTCATTTAACGGAGGAAGATATATGTACGATTGGAAAGACTGGAAAGTAGGAACCGTGAAACTTCGTTAGATGCTAACCACTCGATAATATATCCGTTTTACTCATTGCAACAATACTGCTAATGAAACCTAATGTGCACGTTCTGTGCAAAAAGCGCAATTGCATAACATTTCCCCGACAGCCGAAGCCCGCACCTCCCTCCCCCACCGCCCGTGGCTGTCGCCCTGGGTTACCCTCCCCACGCGTAATTACGTTACCAGCTGCGCTTTGATGCACACAGACCTCGGCGATTTTTGTAGGGGTTCACAAAGGCATGTTTCATTTTGAAAGGGCTTGCAATCGTTGAAAGGTAACATCTCAACTCTGAGTATTACGCACAGGTCATTATCTGTATTTTCGAATTACACATCCACGCCAGGAAAACAACCTAATTTGTTAGATGAACCAACAATTGCTTTGTCCGTCAATTCTTGCTTCGTTTCCTTTCATAGTGGATGTGTTTTCACCAGCATTTTCGAAACTAATTAAGTCGTAAATTATCTGAAGTCTATCTCGCGTTCTCTCAAAGAACACATCCCCTTTTTGGCTCAACGCCGCGGCTCTATATTACGGCATCCCGAAACATCAGCGCCATAAATTCCATAAATTACCGGGATTTCGTGAATATGTGACATGATTTAGGACTCTAATTCCTGAATTTAAAAGTCATTTTCTTTTTGTTTTCTTTAAGTACTGCAGAAAACGTTGCTGCTCATAAATTACTTTTTAATTTGATTGTCTTGGCAAAAGAATGTTTCTGATACACCATTTTCAGAGGATAGCGAAGCAGTGTCGATAACCGCTGAGTCAAACGACATTAATTCTTTCAATACATTAGTATTATTTTTCAAGTACTTAACAGAATGACATTTTTCAACTACATTAAGCAGAATGACAATTATTTTTGTTTAGAATTGTTTCTAACCCTCATTCTCCTTCGAGCAATAATATGCATTAGTTATTTTGATAGGTAGTAGTGGTGCTACAACTGCACATACTTTCTCCCATTAATTCTTAATTTTCAATTTTCGAAAATTCAGAATGTTCAACGAAAACGAGATCTGCTTCATTCTTTTAAGCATTCTTTCTTCTATCCATGAAAAATTTTAAGCGTTTTTGAAAAAGTGTGCTTTATATGCAAAAACGACTTCTTTTTTTCACAAAATGTGCATGCATTTTTTTAAAAGCTGATTTTTATATTTTTCAGAGCAGAAATTTCAAGTTCCAATTTTGTGGTTTTGAAGTATTAACGTTTTGCATATATATATATATATATATATATATATATATATATATATATATATATATATATATATGCAAAACGTTAATACTTCAAAACCACAAAATTGGAACTTGGAATATATATATTCATTTAAATAAAAAAAATAATTATTTAAAAAAATATAAAACTGCCTCCATTTCAATGACATTCACACGAAAACCATTTATACTTTTGAAAAATTCTACAAAATCGAATTTCAAAACTTGTATTATATTTAAATAATAGATTTAATTTAAAAAATATCTCTCTTCAATATTGTAGTTGTAGAAAGGCACCCAACAATATTGAACATGTACAATTTACCGATCATTTTATTATTACTTCCCATGTAAACCAGCGTAATATTTAATTACCTCAATGACGAGAGTGGCTGTTCTATATATATATATATATATATATATATATATATATATATATATATATATATAATCTATTATCCAGCAGCTTCAATTCAAAGTATTAGATTTATTTCGTTTTATAGAATTTAGATTTTTTAAGTGGCTTGGAAGCATGTTGTAGGTTGAAGTTTAGAAACTACCAATATCTCTCCCTTCTGCTTACAATTGTCAAACACCAACTTCTTTTAATCGAACCGTAGTTGGAAGAATACCCGCTGTGAGTAATCACAAGAAAATTGCTTACCTCTTCAGTGCGGTTGCATTTTGGGTGCGGTGGCATTCCAACACGCGCAAGTGGCAACCGGTCCGGTGTGACAGCGCGCAAGCCCCTACAGAGGCGGAATTGCCGCTACGGCGACCCCTCCCAATCTACATGCGATCCACTGCAGAGGCGGAAATCCCTTCACGCGTAGACACGGATGCGCGCTAAAAGTGAAATAACTTCGCTACATTTAGTCATGCCGAACTGAATGTTTAGGTTGGAACAGTCCCAAACAGAATAAAACCAGGTGCCTTCCTTTTCCCTGGCTCTCGTGTCCGATTCCCCTACATCCCGTGCGAAGCCCGTTGCACCCCGTCCGCGCCTCCCACGTGTCGCGATCTCGCACGGGCTGTTGTGGCCGAGCGGCGCGCCGCCCCCGCTTGCGTTCATCTGAAGAGCCCTCGTTTGTCACTGTCGCGCCACGCGACGGAGATGTCCGCGGCGGAGGCCAGTGGCGACGCGGTCGCATCTTCAGGCGCGTACAGCGCTCCCCGCGGCGCGGCCCGCAATTACCCGCGTGCGGCGCAGCCAGCGCGGCCTCGCGACGATTTTGAGTAAATAACTAATTAACTACAGGAACCGACCGGCTGTGCACGTTACCGCATGAGCGAAGAAACGAAATGACACGGGTGTCGTTTGCTAAGCCGTTTGTAATAGTCACTTTCTCCCTCTTCCTCTGTTTCTCTCTCGGATGCCGTCCGATGAATGGTTTCAATTGGGAAGAGGGGCAGAGACAGAGAGAGGGAGAGAGTAGCAGAGCAATTGCGGGGTGGGGAGCGGGCTGCCACCTGGTTATTCCCGGCACGGGAGATGAGCGCAAGCCCGCGTGCAGGAGATTTGCCTCCACCGCGTAGGTAGATGGAGGTAATTTTCCTAAGTGACTTTTGTGAACACAGGCACAAAGCTGGCTTCGCTTTGCTGCTATGAAAATTAATCTGCCGCATTTTCGGAATTTGATATTCAGCGTCGAGACTCAACCAGGTCGTGAAGCGCGAATTATTCCGTATCCCTTCCAGGAAAGTGCTGTTGAGAATACCCAATAATTTCATTGATATAGCTGTTAAGCCCGTGACAAATATGTTGTCGAATATAACTGGAGCCAATATTCATTAGAATGTACTTTGATGTCATGCAATTATAAAAGCCTTTAGGCAGTAATAATTTTCCATTTACTTTTCGTCCCTTGATAATTATATTATGATCATGAAAACAAAATGAGAGAATAGAATAATTAAAAATATCGTTGCGTTTCAATTAAGCAGTAATCCGTTATTTTTCAAAAATTATTTATTCAAATATTTGAAAAATGAAATATTAAATTTTTCGTCGCCCCATTCTTTCTATTTCTCTTTCCATTTGTTTCTATTCTGACCTCAACATATGGTTTACGCCATCAGATCCTGATCCATAAGCAAATTACCATAGTCGGTTTTATGCTCGGTTGCAGGTTTGTATAACTAACACTTCTAGTTCTTTTATTGGCACTCAAATTCATTCATTGATTATTTTAAATGATTAAAATTGTGAATATTATTTCTCCAACTTTTATTCTCTGAGCAATGACTGATTTTACTTTACACACTTGATGCAATTAATGAACTGTTTGCAGCGCGACGGAAATCCTTTTTTCGTGAGTGTGTTATTCGCTAGTTTGCGATTATATATTCATAAGCCAATATAATGAAACGTGACTTCAACAACCCACAAACTTTTACCAGCTACAGCCAATTACTACAAGTGACTTCATAATTCGAAGTGTGAGGTTTGAAGAGTTCTATTTTCACTAGTGATGATTTCTCTTAGACTGGAAGACGGAGCCTATCCAAACAGTTTAGGAAGACAAAAAATTTCATAGACTTCTCGCTTCATTGCCAACGCCAACTTCCCCGAGAGTCTACAAAAGTTCTTGCGTTCGCAATCTCCAATGCATGCGCAGTGCGTGTCTGCGAGATGCAAATACGCCGAGCAGATCTACGGGGAGCGTAGCTTTCTAACTGCTTACCTCTTGGAGGTCAAAGACATCGCTCAGGGCCTCACAGCGAGGCACTCACACAAGCTCACAAAACACACACACACACACACACACACACACACTATTCCGACTTTGCAGAATGACCAAGAGGTAACACGAAACAACGATGTGCTGATGGCAATGCCATTTTGAACAGTTGGCACCGTTCATACGCAGTTCGCTTAAATCACACTTTTGGAGAGCAATTTCTTGCAATTGTGACTTTGATTGTTTCTTAAAAGTGTTCTTATAGTTCAAAATAAATAATTTACAATTGTCAATAAAATATTAAAAGATACCTAAAGGACTCATGTGAGTGAAATGAATAAAAAAGTGAGAAGGAGATTAACCAATTAACATTGTTATAAAATTGTTGCCCACAAATTTTATTCTATTACTATTACTATTATCCTTACTATTACTATTATTACTTATTCAATTACGCGGTAAATGAAATAAATGTTTTTTCATCATCATTATGTACAGCGGAAATGATTCAAATTACAATATGAATGAAAAACATTTTGTTCATACCTCCAGGATGAAAGTAGATAATTATAAAGGAGACGATCACGCTGATTTCTAAATTTATTATAAAAGGTTTCTATCATGTAAGGTTCAAACGGGATGAACATATTTAGTATTTGAAATAAACA
The DNA here is from genome assembly GCA_011170035.1 of Teleogryllus occipitalis. Taxonomy (NCBI): domain Eukaryota; kingdom Metazoa; phylum Arthropoda; class Insecta; order Orthoptera; family Gryllidae; genus Teleogryllus; species Teleogryllus occipitalis. The sequence goes on along the minus strand of BLKR01001715.1, from coordinate 28,575 downwards.
AAATCCTATACTAATTTCTGCATTGTCAATCTGGTTATATCACTACAAAATTTTATGAGCATGATTCATATGAGGTAAGAAATGGGTAAAATAGAATAAGCATATTCGTGCAATAATATGCAGACATTAAAATGGGTTGTTGGTATTCTTCACAAGATTGGTAGAGCGAATGTCGATGATTTGAGTTTTCCATATAACCACAACCTAAGGTACAACCTAAGGTTGTACAGGTGACACCACACTTGTGCGCAGTCCATGGTTGGTCCTGATTACAAACACGATAGCCAAAGTATAAAGAATGTGCAAGTTTTTTTAATTTCATATATTTTTTCCCTTTGAAGTTTGGGTGTAAATATTCCACAAACGTAACAGAAGTTATGGGGTTGATTCGCATCTTTTCGATGTGAAATGAGGATTTGCATTGTATCCATCCGATTCAATTCTGCAGATCATGTGGCAAATTTCTCTTTTAAAAAAACTCAGTACTCGAATGTATTAATGTATTTGAAACACACGCAAACCCGCCACGAAATGCACGCCCACTGCGAGCACAGTTTCGCAAGATACCCACTGACTCAGAATCTGCCACCGCAACACGTTCTATACTTGCAATAAGGTAAGAGGATAAAATAAAATCTTTCGGAGACTTATGCGCAGTAGGAAATATGATGGTGCACGTGACTTGTTTTCAAAACATCCACTAGGATCTCGTAATTGAGCGTGACTACCAGACGAGGAAATAAAGACGGCAATCTTTGAATACAGCTTGAGCGAGCAGAGTGAGTGAGTGAGTGAGTGAGAGAGAGAGAGAGAGAGAGAGAGAGAGAGAGAGAGGGAGAAATGGAGAGATAGAAAGAGAAATAAATAGAAAATATAAATGGAAAGAGAGAGAAATAGAAAGAGAGATAAATAGAAAGAGAGAGAGAGAAATAGAAAGAGATAAACAGAAAGAGAGAGAGAGAGAGAGAGAGAGAGAGAGAGAGAGAGAGAGAGAGAGAGAGAGAGAGAGAGAGAGCGCTCAGATGAGCTCTCACAATTGGTGATAACATAATACAATACGTATATCATGTAGTATACATTACGGAGGAACTGGCCGACTTCATCAATTCAGAAGAACTAAGCTACCCCAACCGAACAGAACAAATACTAATGTTATTAAAGCATGTTTAGCTCCTATTAATATTGATGAATGAGCATATATTTGGTTTGGTAGTCTACCCAGAGAAAAATGACCATGTTCCGCTACTACATGGATTATAACATTCTCCTGGGGTTCAGCTCAATAATCTCGTCTCCTGCGACTTTTCCGTCGGGTGCGCCGTGTGTCATGTAGATACAGACCCTGTTGGCCTGCAGCCGTCGCAGGCGGGCTGCGTCACCGCTGACGCGCGCAAGAACGAAAGCACGGAACGTGCCACGTCCAAAAGATTTGCATACCCCTCGAAAAAAGACGAAGTAAGGTCCTTTCCGTACACTGTATAAAGAAGTGTGAAATGGAAGAGAAAACCTACTGGACTGGAATTATACTAGATCATTCGAGAGCAATACAGTTTATCATCAAATAACAAGAGTTCAATAGCGTTTCTCAGCTACATACGGTAAAAGGAGATGATTCAATGATTTTCCGAAAATTAATTGAAGATTTTGGGGCAAATAGACTTATTCTATATTTTGGAAACTATGTGATATTACCATCAACTCGTATATGGATCTCAACTATTCAATTAGTGTCTTCAAACATTTGTCACCAAATTTGTTGAAGTAATGGAATAAAGTATATTGTAGGAGTAGATTCTTCATGGTAATAGTTATGGACACATTTAAAACTAAATTTAAAACTTAAAACTAAATTTCACTTTGAAATGGCATAGTACTATCTGCACTTGTGCTTAAGATCATGTTTCACTTCCGGTAACAAAAGCGGATCCAACATCAACAAGAATGCATTATATACCTAAAACCAACCTACTCGTCACGCGACATGAAACAAATCGTTGAATCATTATAAAACTTTTCTAATCATATTGTTAGACACTTTATAAAATATTTGAATAAAGTTGAATATACATTGAATGAATAGAATCTAAACGCTTCATTCTAAGTTTCAATTTTTTTATATTTAACCATGCTAGTAGGTTGTAGCATGTCATGTCATATCATACGATCAACGTGTGTTCATGGCCTATCTTGTTTTCCAGGTTGCATTCATATCGTATCGTTGATCGAGCACGAATATCGAGCAGGCGGCGTCCACTTGACCAGTTCAACGAACAGACGTGCAGGTCAATAAAAAGCTTTTGAGTAATATACCTTCTGACAAAGTTATTTCGAACAGATAACGAAAAAGGTAACTCAGCATTCAATGTATTATTTTAAAATAACTACACGTTTATAAGAAAATATTTCAGAAGTAAATATGTTTCGTTTCAACCGTGTTAACATGTTCGATCTCTTACAAGTTCACTTGATGAATGTAAAACCCTCATGAGTAAAAGAGGTCAAATTCTGAGTAGCTAGTTATATTATTTGTTGTGATACAAGTAAGTATAAGCTGTTGAAGCTCTAAATACAGAAATACGAAAATTGGAAACGCTTCCAGAACGTGTAAAGGTAATTCAGTTCACGTATTTTATCGTGGGATGTTCAATTGACTAAGAAAGAATCACCTACAGCTGAAGTCGTAGGTTTCCGCGGCCAGAGTCATGTAAATGATCTTGGCTGTCCGGGCGACGCCGCGTCGAAAGCTATATTGACGACTTTTCGACCATCGTGTGAACTTCTTACGCGGTTGACGGGCGGCCTTTCGATTGGCCGAATGTTTCAGCCAATCGTACTTGGCCTCTCACCATATATAAACCCGAGTGCAGACCAGGCCTGAGGAAGACCACGAGAAGATGGTCCAAACGTCGGCAACACAGCCTTCGACGCGACGTCACCCGGACAGCCGCGATCATTTCCACCTACAGATGAACACAATATTAAAACACGACCACTAAACACCTAGGTAACACCACGGCGACACACAGGTCGCGCAAAGACACAACAAGAAATCACGACAAACAAACAAACAAACAACAAACAAACAGAGAGACAAGACGTCTACTGTAAGCGCAAGCTAAGCAGCGGCGCACAGTCAGCAGCGAAGCGAAGTCAGCGCGTCAGCGGCAACATGGCGGCCATGCGGCGGCGGAGGCGGGGGCGGGGGCGGGGGCGGCGGAGGCGCAGGCCGGGCCTACCTTGAGCGCCTCCTCGTGCGTGATGCCGGAGAAGGGCGTGCCGTTCACCTCGAGGATGGTGTCCCCGGGCCGCAGCCCCGCGCGCTCCGCCACGCTGCCCTCCTCCACGCGCGAGATGTACACGCCCACGCCTGCGCAGATACACAGTTAAATAGATACACACATGCACACGTAAAAGAGAAATACATCGAGACAGATATATACATACACAGATATATAAATAGATAACTTGCTTTGGGCATTAATCCGGGTGGCAAATTCTTCACACCTACATATCTAATAAAATAAAGTGCACTAAAATACAAACACTTCTACGCAGTATGATTTTCATTCATTTTAAGCACGCCTACTAACAGCAGAAGTCCTTCACAAGCTATCTTTTACATCTTTATCACTAGAATCTGCTACTTCATAATATAATAAAGGTCCAAGTACACTCCCTTGCGGAACCCCAGACGTTACACCGTTTTCGACAGGTTGTTTTCCCACCTTACACGCTGGTGCCAGTTATTTAGAAAGTCTTAAATCGATTGTATCACTCTCGCGTCTCGGACTATTCTGTTTAGTTCTTCTAGCAGTCTGTCGTGGGGGACAAGATCAAAAGCTTTCGAAAACGCAAATACTATTGCATTGATTATATCACCCGCATCTAGTGCGTTCGCTATGTCCTGGCAAAATGCTATTGTTTGATTTTTACACGACTAACTTTTTCCGAACCCATTCTTCCCCCACAAATAACCAATTTTCCCCACACACTCGTTTCTAATGTGTTCAAGTGTAGAAACATATATTTGATTTAATTATCGGCTTTTTGATATATTAATTCGGTATTTCCATACATTGTTTACGTCTATATCTATACTACATTAATTATTTACACAATGTTCCATTTTTAAATATTTTATAATATTTCTTTTAAATACTTTAATTTTAACACAATTATTAATTTCTAACAACAATTTATTAAATAAATCAAATCTTTTTTCAAGTAGCCTATTTTTCGCCTGAACAGTTTTACTGAAGTTAAATACTAAATTGTGTGCTTATCTTGCTTCCCTTGTTTTATTTTTCTCTCTTTTAATTTTGTTTACTAAATTTCCTGTTATCTGATGTTTAATTTTTTTAAAAATAAAAATAAGCGTCTTATAATGAATTATCTGTTTCATTAGCACAAAATTCTGTTTCTAGCCTGTCGAGCATGGGTGGATATTATGGCACCCGTCAACACACGATAAACGTACGTACAACACCTACTAGTTATTTATTACACAGGACAATAAAGAGATACTTCTACTAGAGGAAGGCAATGCCGTTACTCGTTCGTGAGATACTCTTTCCAGGGAGATAAAGATCTTTGACAAATTTGGTTATTAAAGTCAAGCTACGAAGTAGAGTGAGAGTTGTAATAAATTTACTAATGTACCCGTGCGAGAACTCTTGCATCCCACCATCTTCCCTATTTTTCCATTTCCACATGAAGCCTGTAATATATCTTTTTCTTCAAGATCCTTTTATCCTCCGTCACTTGTTCTATATGTCTTCTTGTAATTGATAATAAAATACACGCTTGCCAATATTATTATTATTTAACGTTATTACTGAGAAGAGAGGTACACCCGTGTAATTTAATCGCGTAGAAATCAAGTAATTAGTTTAATTTCACATAGAGTTGCAGATTCTGCAGGCTCTGAACAGCTGGGGTAGAATAGAGAAGCAGCAAAAATGTAATAGAATGTTAAAGAAGAGATCCTGTAGATTACGGTATGAGAAGAGTTTCTTTGAGTTCAATAGCCTCAAAATTTTACTTTTTAAGGCCCTATAACGCTTCGTTTCGAGTTCTTTAACAATATAAATTCAGAAATGTTGAAATTGTTGCGGGTTGCATTGTGACATGAATATTTATATGTGTTTTTTAAAACAAATCCTTCATAATTTTAAAAATGAAAGTGTAATTCGTCACATCTCCGTAAAATTTACTTTCCTCTTTTATAAAGATTGGTTGCCTCTGAATGCCGCAAAAGGCATTATACTACTGAAATAATATAGAAGAAGATTAGAACCCAAGTGTTCTCATAACACAGGGTTCACTATTAACAACAATTTTGATATGCAAGTAATTTTAGAACTAATCTGTGACCTACTTTTAACTACTGTCTACTGTCTATTGAAGTATGTCACCTTTAGCAGGGTGAACAGTATAATTTAAATGAAAATTATAGTTCATTTGAATTTTTACAAAGTGAATTAAACGTTGAACAATATTTGTATTGTAACATCATATTATAATACTAGAGATTAGGTTTCGTATGTAGTAAATATGCATGTAAGTAATATTGTCCTCATTAGTTGCTGTTAAGGATGGCTTAATTGTTGAAGGCGCCAAGATGGATTTCCCGCCGAACACGTTTGCAGGTCTCATGTCGGAAGGGCTCTGTCCCGCGTCAGCAATGGCAAAGACAAGAGCATAGGCGAGGGCAAGGGCAAGAGCAAGAGTGGCCTAAATGCAGAGCCTTCCTGCTCCCTATCTCAGTTCCCACAATTTGGAACCTGGTGAGATCTCGTTGTCGTACGAAGAAAATTAAGAGTTCTTTCTGTTGAAGTGTAGTACTCAGAAGTGAAGTGTCACTGTGATATGCTCCTACTACCTTTCATTGTAGTGAGACTAACGGCAAAAGGAGCAATGAAGTGCATTCTTACGAGGGATCAAATTTTTTTCAAATTTTTTACAAATTATAAAATTAATGCAAAGTATTACATTATGTTTCCAAGATGATTTGTTTACATTAAACTAACTTGTACTGGAAAATTTTCTTAATGAGGAAAAAGGAGAGAGTTAAAAAATAATCACATTTCAGACTAAATAAAATAGGTTTAGCGGAAACACAGAGCTTAATAGAAATACGAAAGAAATGCACGGTAAATTGAAGAAAGAAAAAAAAATCTAGAAGCTCGGGGGAAAAAGTTGGAAGAAAGAAGCTTGCAGAAAGAAGCTTGCTCCTCTCGCCACCAGGTGGAGCGCGAAGGCGAATTTCAGGGCGCTGTGCGGTGCCGAGGCGCGGATTCAGACCTCAAGCAGTCCTCAGGCTGAGATTATCGCGAGCGGTGGAGGCGGCGGTGGCAGCCCGGCGCTGACAAAGGGTTGGGACCGGGAGCGGTGGCTCAGTGCATCACCTGATGTCACTGCAGTGCCACTGAGCGGGAGGTCCTAGGTTCAAGTCCCGACAGTGGCCAAATTTTCGACACTACCTCGTCAGCTAAGTCACATTCAGTCGCTGTCTGGCGGAGAATTCGAGAGGCCGGCTACTCTGATCGGTAGTATTCCCTGGTTTCTCCGATCAACACTAGATGATTGCCGGAGCAGTACCCTAACAAACGGGCCACGGACCGCGCGCAATTTTTTTCCCTTCATCTTCCTTGCTCTATCCTCACCTCTTTCACACACACACACACACACACACACACACACACACACACACACACACACACACTGCCGGGAGACCGGTCGGGGACTTAAAACGTATCCCGTCTGGGGCGGTACCCCGCTCATGGGAGATACCTGGTTGGGGAAAACCCCACTAGTCGACGGTAGGTCGGCGCCGGATCTCACCACCCTGCGGAGGAAGATCACCGCCACCTCCCGATGAAAAAACATCCACTTCACTTACGGGACTAACTTTCTCAGTAGTTGACGTGTCCGGAATCGCTAACAACCAACCAACGAACGAAGGACAGGGAGGGGGACGAAGGTGAGAGGTACGGGGAGAGAAGAAAAGGGGGCAGGGAAATAATGGGGGTAAGCAATGGGGAGGGGGTAAACAAGGGGGAAGATGGGCGGTCGGGGACTGTGTGGGAGCAAGTGGCTAGGAGGGAAACGGGCGGAGATGAGTAACGGGAGGGGTTGTGGGGGCGGGAGGAGGGAGGGAGGGAGGCCGCAAGTGCATTATGCGCTCCGCGGCCCTCCCTCCGCCACGCGCGCCCGATTAAAACTTCTCGGAAAGTCCCGAATCGCCCGCTCCGGCGCCCGCCCGTCGACGGGGCATGCCACGGGTTGGCGATGTGCTAATATGCATTTAGGGCAACCCGTCCACAGAGAATAATAAAATATTGCACGAAAATTCCAAGAAATATGAAAACGGAAAAGAAATGTGAAAATAAGCGCAGAGGGGAATATTTTTTTTATTTCAACCGGGACAGACAGAAGAGAGGAGAGTGAAAGAAAAAGAAACGGTGTTATATTCGAAGTTTCCTGTGTGAATGAATAACGTTTAATTGTGTAGTTAGAAAGTATTTCGTTGAGAAAAATATAACATAAAATAACAAAATAAATGATGACTTCCTAATTTACTACACTACGCTAAACATGGATGTATAAATCTAGTACTGTAAATTATTGCTTTTACTGAAAAATGATACGAAATATTTGCAGCTAATAATTTCAGAACTGTTTATGAAGATTAATATTAATATTAATATTAAGATTATTATTATTATTATTATTATTATTATTAATATTAATATTATAAGATTAATATTAAGATTAATATTATTTATGAAGTGTAATATTAGAAAAATCGGAAAATATAATTTAGTTTTCAAATGGTCCATGTTTTCTCACCAAATATATTGTGTGGATTATTAACAACTTATTCCTCGTTTATTCGAGTCTTAAACAATTTTACATCCCTTCATCTATTCATCGCTCTCACAATTACTTCTAATATTTTTGTGGAATATTACTATAAATTAATTTTGGTAGGTGAGCAGGTTTATTTTCTATTGAAGTTTGTATTTTCCCAACCACAACAAAATATCACCTTTTCTTGTGTGAAATATTGTCAAATTTATGCGTCGTTTCCAAAATGTTATGCCACTTTTCTGAACGTCATTCACCTGTTTTCCATAAGAATGAGACGAGAGCGAGTGAGCTAAATCGCATCCATCAGAAAGTGCACTTTCCTTTATGAGTGTAAGAAAAATATATTTTCGTCAGAGGAACTTTTCTTCAGATCTCGGAGGAGAAGTAGTCGCTCTTGCCCGGACGGGTTGAAAAGGAACTCCGAAGATTTGTAAACGTGGATGAAAATACATTCTCCAAACTTCAATAAGCAAAACTCTTTTTAGAAATGAAATGAACTCTTTTGATAGAAATGTCAACTTTATTTACTTGCAAGTTTTCAAAGTTCATGCGCTTTAATAAATATACACAATGCATGTAAAAGTACTTATTCCATATAAAATTGCACTGAAATACTGAATATATGTTTTAAATATTATTTAAATATATACTATATTCTTTCTGAAGATGTCACTTTTCTGGCATGAGAATTCCTTGTATTACACATGTAAGATATTTCACTATTAAAATGTAAGATACAGGAAACAAAAAGATGTTTACTTCCTAGAAGTATTACTTCAAATATTTTTTTTCAATAAAATCAGGAATAGACCTAAATAAATCGCAATCGAATAAACATTTTTACACGCTACTAGATGTTCATTTCAGCGCCACTTTTAGAAAGGAATAATTGGCGTTAATTAGCAGAAGGTTTTGCAAAGAGTAGTCGATGAAGTTATTCCAATACATCGAGTTATCGAACTGCACAATTATAATTGGACAACTCTAAGAAAGATGAACAAAATGGTAAAATAAAAAGAGGCGTAAGTTAAAAATAACCTCTTAAAGTAAGAAACGAAACAACTTAAACTTTGAAGCAGGAATTTGAAACACAGCCAGTGACTATAAAGAATAAACTCTATGTTGGTAATTATAAAAGCATATTTTAATTAATACATGTATACTTAAGATTTTTTCTATTAGCCTACAATAATAACAATAACACCCAAACCATAAAAATTCCATAAATATGTTTTAAAAAGTTTTTTTCTTTTATATAATGAGATATTCATAAAACTTGCACTTTACTAACTTTACTCTATTCCACTTACTTCAGAAGTCTGAAGAATCAATCGGGTACAGAAAATAGAGGTATTGAATATTAAGTTTCCAACAAAAATTATCGCTTGAATTCCGTTGAATCGCGAAGAGTTGTAAGAAAAGAATAATACATTGTGATTGACCAGTGTGTCAGGGAGGGTCAACTGATAAGGTCATTACTTCAGTAAGAGTATAGCACGTTTTTATCGCGGGAGGTAGCGGTGATCTCCCCCTCACTGGACAGCGATATCCGGCACCGACTTACATGTCGGCTTGAGTTTTTTTTCCTGAAACAGGCATCTATCACCAGCAGGGCACTGCCCCAACCTGAATAAGCTCTATGCTCTCCTCCCTGGTTTCCCGAACTGTGTGACAGTGTAGTGGATGTATGTGTAAGTTTGGGGAGAGGATAGAGCACGGAAGAGAAAGTTATACCGTGGGGATTCGTGGCCCGTTTTTAGGGTACTGCTCTGGCATTTGCCTGATGCTGAACGAAGAAAAGATCGAAAACTACCGATCAGAGCAGCCGGCCATTATCATTATCAACCAGAAAGCGGCTGAATTTCGATCTAGCTCTGTTGTGTTGAAAGTCCTGCCACGGTCAGCACTGGAACGGTGACATCCCTGTTAAAGGTACTGCAGCGATATCATTTGATGCCCTGTGTCAGCTTAGCCCCTGACACATGAGTAACCCTAGCAATACCAAGGGGTACATGACCCCATATCTGACCAAGAGGAGGGGGGGCTTCAGAACCAACAACTTAAATTTGGTTCTACTGAAATAGTAGTTGTTAAAGTAACGGGCTTCCGGAAAAAAATCGCATTAATCCAAAAATCAAATTTGTGGGAAAGACGTCCATTTCAAACAAAAACACTGGTGTGTTTATGGTTAAACGTTATGGTTATGGTTATGGTTATCAACGATTTCCAGTTTCCACAAAAACTGAAACCAATAATCGCAAAATAGGAAGCCCGCTACCCAGATATGGAGACACTTCCCACTGCGCTAAGTGTCGCAACACTCGAGTAGGAAAAATGCGAGTGTTGGGGTGGGGAAGGGGTGGAAACCCTTCGTCCACTTTGGCCAGCTCTGCCGACTCTTTAGGCGCCGCTCCCCCGCGTGCGCCCACGCCCACCGGAGCAAAGCCCACAGCGCGCGGGCGGCAGGCCGGTCGCCCGGGGCGGCGCGGGCAGCGACCGCACCACCTGGCAGTGAGCGTAGGCGTGGGCGACGGACAGACTGAATCAGAGGGCGAGTGTGTGGGCGCGGGCGTGGGCGCGGGCGTGGGCGCGGGCGTGGGCGCGGGCGTGGGCGCGGGCGTGGGCGCGGGCGTGGGCGCGGGCGTGGGCGCGGGCGTGGGCGCGGGCGTGGGCGCGGGCGTGGGCGCGGGCGTGGGCGCGGGCGTGGGCGCGGGCGTGGGCGCGGGAGTGGGCGCGGGCGTGGGCGCGAGCGTGGGCGCGAGCGTGGGCGCGAGCGTGGGCACGGGCATGGGCATGGGCGTGGGTATGGGCGTGGGTGAAGAGGAGAGGGCGAAGGCAAGAGTGACAGAGAGAGAGGTTGAGTGCACGGGCGTGGGCGGTGGCAGGCGGTGGGGGCGATTTGCTCGGTAAACCGCGCGGCGATGCATGTGGCGAAGAGCCGCTAGGCCAACCCGCGGCCCATTGGAACCAACATCTCCCCTAATTGGAGGCCCAGAGCGTGGGCGGAGCGGGAGCCACTCGCTAATGCAGCCCTCCCTGGCCCTGCATCGGCTCAGTGGCAACAACCGATGCCGCTGCAGCGTCTCTGGCCGGGCGGCCCTAAAGTTCGAGTCCCGACGGTAGCGGATTTTCGACACCAATACAACCAGGAGAAATTTAGATGTAGTCTGGAGGAGAATTTTAACGGTCAGTTGCTTTGAGCGGTTTATCTCATCAATACCAAGCGAAGATTGGAGCTCTTCCCTATTAAACGAGGCACGGACCGCGCACGAAACTTCCTTCCTCATCCTTTCACTACACGAGTCGGAAGACCAGTCGGGAGACATCATTGCTTTTCAAGTAGATTTTATGAGAGTATTTTGTCAGGATAAATTACTTGACTTGGAAACGACTAACGTAATACATGACATAAACCGTAATGGCATTACTACCGTAATGATGAGTTAAAGAAGACGTTCTTATCATAATTACTGTGATTGCTGTTGATAGATGTTCTATAATTTTTTTTTCATTTTGAAATAAGTACAAAAAGTGTAAATTAATTGTGCGCTGTGTCCTATCAAACATTTTTATATGTAAACTTTTGATTTAAATCCAATTTTGTCGTAGAACAATTTGTGTCGTTATTTAAATCCATAAATATGAATAAGATTTTCCTTCAGTCAAAAAGTATCTAAAATATGAATTTTTCCTTCAGTGGTAACGTTGATAGTACAGGGTTATTACAAATGAGTCATCGGATTTAAGAAATAATTATACATAACACAATGAATGATACAACAATATAAGTATGGATTATGCAAGTCATACAAGTATACTTGTATGACTTGCATCAGTGTATGACTTGTATGACTATATACTACTATCAGTTTATGACTTGTATGACTATAACCTCGTTTCCTTAACGATAAACTTCCACGTCGATTGATCGGGCGATGTACCTACTAATGAGTCTTGGCGCTGTTTGCCTGGCTCCCTAGAACTCCCGACGTTACAGCAAATACCCTATAGACACTTCATCTACAACTTCAATGTATTAGCTTACAGTTCCTGATTTTTTTCTTGCAAGTATGTCCAAGACATTGTTTATATGCGTTCATTGCCAAGAGCAATAAAGGAGCTAAAGAACTGCATTGTTGATACTGTGAGGATTAGCATTTCCACCCTCACAGCTACATCGCATTGAAACAGGAGAAATGAAGTGAAGAAATGCTACTTCGTGTTCGGGAGAAATTAGACTATCTCATACATGCATCGAAAGGAGGAGGTATTGAACATTTATGACAAATTGCAAAAAATTCGAGAGATTTAAGCTCTATCAATGTATCATGGTATGAATAATCGTTTTTTAAATATATTTTTTAAATACAATGAATCATTTGTAATAAGCCTGTGTTACACACGAATACTCTAGAAATTTCCTGATTTCCAACCTTCTGCTTTGGAGGAGAAGTCTTTCATTCCAGGAAGTCTACCTGATTTATACTGGGTCAGCACGAATGTTTACATCACGAAGTGTGATGATAGCTTGCATTTAGAATATAAAAGTTTAAGTAATTTGCATTATTTTTATTTAAGAGTATGTAGCAGTGAATGTACCAGCAATTTTACTATTATACATTCTTAAATCTAACAAACAAGCTTCTTCATTGAATGATCAAAGATGCGTTCTATTCAAGTGCGTTCTCCTACTCAGGCCTGACCTAAATTAATGCTCGTCCAGCCGGCGCATTGCTCGCAAGTGCGAATGCGATAATTAAACTTATATTTATTACAGCCAATGTTTTTACTTTCTCGCACTTACTAACGTAAGAAGTTACTCGTGCGCCGAAAACTGCAAATTTTCGACACTAAGACTCTTATTACCGGACCCTGGTAAAGAAAAAATTGATAAATCCAGTTGCTAAATATAGAAAAAAATCCTCTAATGCATGGTGTACCCAGAATCCATGTTTTGTGCGTCTTCATATCGAAAAATCGATTGACGACAAAACATCCGTCTGCCCGTCTCTCTGCGCACAAAGCTAGCGCATAAACCGTTCAGCTGAATATCTCCATTCCTGACACCCCCAAACGTTGTGGCTAATATCTCGGCCCCTGGAATTTGAAACCGATATTTCAATTTTGGGGAATATTTTACGTGAAGCCCCTTGGACACTTTCAAAATTTAAAAAAAAGGCTCCAAGTTTTTTGATTCAGTTTTGTTTTTTAACAATGAAAGGACGTTTAAAATAATGGTGCAGGTCTCATTGTCATTGATATCCCTTATTTTCGAAAGTTAAAAATAAATTATCTTCAATTTTGTAGTATAGAGATTTTTGTCTCATACAAAGTCTGTTGTACAAAATTAGCTGTTTAAAAAAGTCATGTACAATTTTTTTAAATAGTTGTTTTTGCGTAATGTGCGCTCGAAATTAATGAAATATATGGAGATGTCACACCAAGTATGAGTTACGTTTCCTTCAAATCCGTCTATTTCGATTGTCACTTGCGCAGAATTGGCACCGTTTAACTTTTCAAGGGTTGGCACCTCCTAGCGCGATTGCAGAGAGCATCTTTGTAACCGCCGGACAGACCATGCATGGCAAACCGTGGAGATACGAAGAAAGTCCTTGCATTCACCTCTATTTAACTTTTAATCTATCTCCTTCGAACAGATCTAATACAGTTGACGTTAAGTAAGTGCAACATTATGAAGAATATAATGGTGAATATGTTTATTATTTACTACTTTCAAGAATAGTGTATTGTATGTATTCATAATTAAATGCCACCTGAGTACATGGCTGTGCTTGTTAAAACAAAGGGCGACATGCTCAGCTCTTCCAACAAAGTGCAAGATTTTTGTTATAATTCTTCATAGTAATTTAAAAACATGAAGGCGTGAACAAGTCCATTTGCATTCACGTTTGATTTGATTATAAATATATCACCATTGAACGAATCTAAAAGAATTAATTCAATTAACACAATAAATTCAAGAAAGAAATATTTACTTGTATTTATTATAATATGTCAGTCATAATTAGATTTATCAATCATGAGTTTACAATTACGCAGCTGGTTCCGTCCGGATAGCTCGCAAAAGTGAATCGCGGTGACGCTAGACAGAAAACATAAATTTGGCAGGCGTCCTAATGGAGAAATGGTTCGCATTGTAATGAAGCGGGGTGGGGTGGGGAGGGGCGGGAAAGAGTGGCGGTGAATCTGGCGCCAGCGGGGGCGGTCGTGGGCGACGGAAGATAGCGCTGGCGACGAGCGAACTAAGCTGATTAGCGGGTCTTCACTTCGAGGCCAGGTCTCGCGCGGGCAAGAGGCGCCGCGATGGAGGGGAGGGAGAGCGAGGTTCGGGGGAAGGAAAATCGGGGAGGGGGTGGTGGAGCGGGGAGAGCGGCGAGGACACGGAAACGGGGGCGAAGTGGAGGCGGGGTCGGGGTAGGACTGGGCGTGGAGGTGGAGGCAGCGCAGAGAAGGAAGGAAGTGATGTGATGGTGTGGGGGCGGTATGGAGGCAGCGTGCAAGCGCCATGGAGGGGGTGTGGAGATGAAGTGGGGACCTCAGGGACGAGTGCTAAGGCAGGTCGTGGGGGTGGGGGTGTGTGCTGGAGGTCTGGGTCGTGGAGGTGGAGGGGTGTTGAGCGGCGGGGCGAAGAAGCGGCATGGAGGCGGCGTGGAAGAAGTGTGAATGCAGCTTGGTGTCTGCGTGGAGGAAGCATGAGGGCCGCAAAGAAGAGAATAGAGGAAGTGGGGTGGGGTGTGGCGGCGACGAAGCGAAGAGCCGTGGGTGCAGGGACGTGGCGTGCAGGCACAATAGCGAAATGGCGGCGGGAAAATGTGTAACGTAGGGGTGAAGAAGAAGCCTTTTTTTCTGATGACGTAAATAAAATCCGCCAAAAGAAGGACACCGAACAAGAAACGCAGAAGAATAAACATGGCAGCATCTTCGATTCTTATAATCTTTTTAATTCTATTGCTACTATAGCTACTCAGCATGTACAGTGGGTATCAAGAAAGGGTAATGTGACCAGACAATTCTCCGCTGTTGAACACCGGTTCAGTTTGTTTTCCATTCATAAAAACCAAATTTCCATTGAAGTAAATAAAGGTAAATGAAATAAATTAAATGTTTAAGAACATAATAAGAACATTGAATTGTTTGGAATATGTCTGTACATATTATTATACGCTAGCTGAAGAAGATTTCACTAGAATATCATGGCAGTTAATCAAAATCTGCTAGATGGCAGCCCAGTGTAACAGATTTTTCACTAGTTGGGACGTCGGCAAAAATACTCGCTCAAAAAGTTAAAGTCTGACATGCAATTCTTGTGGTGTTATCGGAAGTCAAGATTTTAGTAGTAATACATTTAGTTGAAAAAGCAGTAAATTTCAAACATCACAAAAGAAAAACAAAGTAATTTACAAATTGTGCACGAAATGTGAACTTTATCTAGGGCTGGCAGAAATAGCAACAAGGATGTTTCACATTCTTACCACAAAAGCAGAAAGTAAAAGAATCTTCAGTATTGCTGGTAATTTTATAACACAAAGAAGGAGCAATAGTCATTGAGAGTGGAAAACATTCATTTAAAGATCAATTATTATGTTTCATGACTTCGAAAAGAAATCTGAATAATATAAATTAATTAATTCAACTTGTATTACACATTCAATTATTTTATAAGTATTAAAAGTATGAGTAATAAACGGAATATTAGCCATACATTCCTCATGTGTTTCGCTTACGTACTAAATATCCATTCTGCAATGCTATCACACGCCACGGCAAAGCCATCAGCGTCCCAGCACGAGCGCAGACGCTCGAGTTTGAAACGCTCGAGTGATGGCGAGCGAGTAAAAGAATTGCCTTGCAGCACTTTAACATGTATGGTACGTATCATTATTAGGGATGGTATGTACGTAAGGCGTTTTGTGTAGAATGGTTGTGTGGTGCGTATGCGTACGTGTGTGTGTCCGGTCCGCGCGCGTGCACGCCTATCAAGTGACTGCGCGTGAGCGCGCTTCTCACGCGCGGAGAGATTGGGCAAGAAGATTCAGGCAATATTTTGGCCGAGGAGCAAAACTCCGGACAACATTGGACAAGCTTACCATGACGATGGTTTATATTCAATAGTAAATTACTAGTGTCCTGCCGTAATAAACTACTGCTGTGCATTGTGAAGAAAATGTGATCCTATAGTAGCAAAAATTGTCAGTTCTGAAACGGCATGCGTAAATTCTGAAGCTTCTTTCATTCTCGTTGGATGATGTCAGCGGTGTCATAATCAGTGACGGAGCGAGTATAAAAATAGGGTTGTAACATTGATACTCGTATGAAAAACTATCGATTAACATAATCAAATATTTTGATTTGTCACTCTAAATCGAATTTGTTTCATTGTTTTGTATTTTTTTAGTTTTTGTGGGTATCTAACAAAAGCACTGAGACCTGCCACATGTCCAGATATAGTTTACTTTTCCGTTAATTTATACTTACATTCCAAATTAATAATGTAGATGAGAGGCCAAGAAATTAGTAGAAAAGAGGTTTGAAAACTAGAAAAAACTTCGAACGAAACATTTATCCGAGATATAACGTACGATGACGGGCGAAGAAGCGTGCAGAAGTATGCAGTGAAGAAGCATTTCATGGTACAGGCGAGTGAAATGTGGGAAGAAGAGGCAATTCAGTACAAGAGCAGTTGGGAGGGGATGAGGATGAAAAAGAAACACAAGTGATGGAGAGTTTTCAACAGGCAATTGCTTACACATAGCGTGCTACAGACTCCGCCGAAAAGATATGCAAGATAATATAAATTACTAGCTGAAGTACTCTGCGTTGAGTATTTATCATAATATTTTTTAGAAAGGAAGAAGAATTCCATCTATTTCCACCCTGCCGCTGAGCCTACTTCCATTATATATCTGCTCCGCCCTGCCCCCCGTCACACTTCCCTGCCGCCCATTCAGAAATACCTAAAATACCCAGCCTTCCTCACTCACTTTCTAATATATATATATATATATATATATATATATATATATATATATATATATATATATATATATTCACTCACTTGATAACTGAAAATAAATCTAAGCTAAATATGTGTAGCACTTGTACTCACGTACATTGAACGTCGTTTGCAATTGAACTCTAGCGCCACAACAATGCAATTGACGTTTAAATATAATTAAAGTGCATTTAATTGAATTTGATAACATGTTTTAGCGTCCTTGAAAAATATTGGTACTCGAAAAGGATCTAACAACCTTTTAGATCAATATCTTCAAACATCCAAGACCACAGTGCATTTGGACTTGACAAAGGTTTTTCAATATATCTAAAATAACCTCTTTGCTTTTATTTACAACCTTGAAAATAGCGTTGGCACACATTCAGTGCCTCCGATTACCCATTTCTCATTACTCTTTTGCCTCAAATATACTTTCTCTCGCCAAACTTACTCTCATTAATTTGAATAATTATTCCTAGACCACCCAAAGGTACGCGTTCACTCTCCAGTACCAAAACACTTCCCCACAAAACATCATCCCCTCTTTAACAGTTTTAGCATCAACACGCAAATCATCATAATATGCTTTACTTTCGCTTGTGCAATTCGTCAAATACGTCATAATGATTCTTAATTTACTACAACTAAACTAATAACTTCGTGCAGAACACATGTGTACATTATTACATTTTTACGATAATATGAAGCACATCCACCAGCAAAGTTACTTTTTTCCAGTAATAGTACACTTGATATATGCGTTCCTTGATGCAAATAAGATCAATATTCAGGCTACTTTTATACAAACAGTGAAGAAAAACTGTCATAATTATTCTTAAATATGAACATTCCCGATTAGACAATTGAATAAACAAACAATTGTCTGGTTCTCTCCTACCCTACAGATACACAACTCTGTGCATTGATGAACTCAATCGTAATCGTAATTAAACCTGAGTAATTTTGATAAAAATAAATGGCTGGATTCGCATTAAAATCACTTCTTCGCTTCTCAATGATTCTCTTGATTGCTGAATGGAATTTCGATATTCAAATACCAAAAAATTACATGTACATTCATCAGATTTACGACATTGACTGGGTGGAATGAGAAGATTACGGAGTTTACAAAGATTGATCTTTCTGCGCGCAGTTGAATTAATGAAGTAAATTTATTTAAAATTTATAAAGAAGAGAGTTTGAAGAGATAAGTGACTTTTGACAATTAATCAATGCAATCAAAAGTACGTCTAGTGAGTAAAATCTATGAAATATGAATCTTTCAAGAGAAATAAGTCTGCGGCAAATATTCCTGCTCAAAATACAATATGAGATAACGCAGCGGATATAAAATAAATTATTGATAAAAATAGTATTAATTAAGAACTAAAAAGTGTATATTATGAATGCTTTCAGTGCTAGTGTTGTGTCTACTAATGAAAATGTAATTAAAGAATTATTGCACGTAGTAAAGCAAACACAAATAAATAAATAAAATGATGCTTTCGCAAAAAGGGAAAACAAACTAGAAAAAGCAAAAAAATAGGTTTAAATGTTATATATTGGTTTCTTCTGTTATATCCCTTTCCCATGTTTTCGCTTTTGATTGTGGTTTGCTTCGTCATTAGAATAGTATTATTCAAAAAGTACTCGCACTCCAAAATTACATTATTTCTACATACGAACAAGTTTTGTAAAATTCATTTTATTAAAATTATTTTATTTGAAAAGATTCAGAAATTCATGTATACCTCTCAAAATACTCCTTAAAAATTATTCATATTATAATTCTCAAATAAATTACTGTAGATGAAATTACATTGATAAAATGGGGATGGACTTGTTAACCAATGACATATCTGACGCAATCAACAAATTTTGCTTCAACTGCTAAACAAATCTATATAATTAAAAATTAAGTTATCTCGAAATTTGAGCTCTCTACTCAATCATATTTGTTCTTTAAATGTATAGTAATGTGCGCTACATGGGTTATGACGTGTTTGTAATAATAGGTTTTTGTTAAAACATTAAATATTAATATTATATTAAATTTATCAAATATATATATATATATATATATATATATATATATATATATATATATATATATATATATAGGTAAAAACACCGGCTATTTTCTGATCATTGAACATGCATTAGGAATACTACAAAAAATAATAGTTTTAAACATTACTTCTCCTAACTATTACTCATTAATTCACTCAGTTCTATTCAATTTTTTAACGGCCGATTCCTGTACAGTAATAAATTAATGCTGATCTCAAGGATATCAAATAAACTTACTTAATTAGTCACATGTGAGTTGGGCATCTCATCAATCATACGCAACTTTACTACCGACAATACGATTTATTACCCTCGACCTGTTGTCCATTTTCTTCTCCCGGTCAACTTGGAATAAATGAATTCTGCTTATGAACAGTCTTACAATTTCGTCGTTCGTGAGATATTTCACGCTCGCCAGCAGCTGATGCCGTCGGAGTGCCCACTTCGCCGCCTCGTAGCCTTGCCCTGTTCGCTCGCGCCCTCTCCCAGCTGCCCGCAGGGCTCCCACGCCAGCCGATGGCATTCCGCCTCGCCGCCGCTTTGGCAGCGATCACTTCACATGCAGCGAGCTCCGTTCGGCTTCAAAAATATCACTTGCACGCAACAAACATGTGCACCAGTTAGTTTTACTCATAATATTCTTACTTTGTCTTTGCGTTACGCTGTTCATTTGATCTCGCTAATCATTAAACACGCGCTTATGTGTTGTTAATTTTGGTTGTGATAATGCTCCACAAGTCTCTCTACTCACACCAGCCCCGATGGTTCCAATCTACTTAACTATTCACACTGTTGCAGCTCACCATGTCCACTTTTCTCGTATTCACATCGGTACCCATGTGCTCACGTGTCCATCAATTATTTCGTCTAATGTTATTAATGGTAACTCATTTTTCACTACTCACTGCTTCACACGAGTCCCAATATCTTCAGTTCAGTCAACTGCTTCCACTATTTGCGTCTTTCTATGTCCATTTCTCCTGGATTCGCGGTGATAAGGACATGTTGATGTGTCCTTCCATGTCCCACCTAACACCAATAATTACTCACATTTCACTGTTTAGTACTTTATCCTAGGACATACCATTAATTTACACTAATTTTGTATATTTAAATTCATTTTAGGTACGATGAATTCGGATTTCCACCTCGATGATTTCGCAGTTACTCTTGCGTCCGTCCCTCGCGCCGTTCCCTCTCGTGGCCAGGAACGCACTTCCCTTGGTGTCCCGCCCTCTAGCGGTCGCCTTTGAGCCGCTCCACAAAGATTCTCCACAAAGATTCGCTATTGTGACCGCGCGATTCAATTTGTGGGGCAATAGTGGTTCGTTTTCACATTTAACTCAATTAAAGGACGCAATTTAAAATCGGCTTTAAATAATTTCTAAAAGATAAATTTTAAAACTTATAACAAAAGCTCGAAGAAGAAACGAACAAACAAAAACGAAATAATATACAAATTCTAACTTTCGTAGCATCCGACCGCTTCAAAACACTTCTAAAATTACGTTGACGAAGCGCAGGAAATAAGGATCAAGCGTCTATGTTTAACGCCAAATTACTCCAGAAATACTCATATTTTTGTAAAATACAACTTGACCTTATTTTAACATCTGTTTTTGATGAACACATTTTATTTCAAAAAATGTTTATCTCCATAAATGTAGTTGTAGGAAGACGCCCAAAAATTTTGAATTTTTTCGATTTTCTAAAAATCAGGGTTTTTAATGAACATGAGACTTGCGCCACTATCCAATGACACTATCCTAAAACAAATTTTAATCAAAAACGTTGGAGCCATTTTTATAATATTTTGAAAATTTCCCAGGGGCTTCATGTAAAGGACCCACCCAAAATTAAAATATCGGTTTCAAATTCAAGGAGCAGCGCCATCAGCCAGATCGATTGGGGAATTTTAATTTTGGAGAAAATTGGCTGAATAGTTTAGCTGCTAGCGTTGTTCACAGACAGACGTTTTGTCGTCAATCGATTTTTCGTTAGAAAGGACCCACAAAACATACATTCTGGCCACACCACGTGTTAGAAGATTTTTTTCTAAATTTAACATTTGGATTTATCCACTGTTTCGTTGCCAGGGTCCTGTAATAAGAGTTTTCTGCCAAAAATTCGTCATTTTTTCGCGCAGCATTACATAACGTTCTCTACCGCGGTAGCGAGAAAGTAAGAATAGAATGACCTCTGATCTGCTGTCATTTGTTCATTACGTCATTTTCACGATCTACTACGAAACAATTACATCGTGAGGTTACAGTTGGCGAAACGAAGATAACCAGTGTTTTAATTTTGAAAATTGGCTGTGTTTAAATGCAAAGTTTAGTGAGTCTATGTAAATAAACGCAATGTTCAATACCGTGAGACATGTTTCCATTTACAAACTGTTTTCATCAATTTAAAATTATGAGTGATCCATTACGTTGTTAACGTTAAGGTGAATAGCAGGATGTATGACGACATATACTCAAAGATCTACGTAAGGATACTTTCAGATACATTTTCAGAAACCTGTTTAACTTTGTTCACAAAGAAGGGGTTATTGATTTGTTCCAGCATAAGCAAACTTCTCTCATTTCATCACTTTTGGAGAATAAGAACGACATACATGAAATGAAATGAACAAAATACTTGAAACTGTATTTTCGGGGTACTTGATTTTCCGTAGGGTGCTTATGTACGACTTTTCGGTTGGAACCTTTTTTAATTTGTTGCTTCTTATTCATCTTCATTATTCATTTCTACGCAACGCGCTGCCGCGCTCTCTGTTTGCGAGAGGACGTGGTATTTATATATGTCTCATCTCGTCTGTCAGTTATCAAGAGGCCCGCCAGGTAGCATCTCCGCGTACGCGCCTCTTACACCTCGCGCCCCGACGCCACTGCCCACTGGCAACAATTGGGAAGGAGTAAGCAAACAGATAGGGTTTAGGACACTTCACACTCACAGGGGTTTGACTACCCCAGTGAAGCAGGCAGACTCGTTTTGTTGGAACAAATTTGACATGAGCTTGTCCGGGAATCGGATCCGCATCTCTTTGGTGAAAGGTAGCGACTTCAGGCTGAGCCACGAGACTTTTCTACTGTTTTTCTTGTGAGTGATGAAATCGCAGGAGTTCAGAAACTTTATTATAATAACGATTCATCAAACTGTATCTGCAAACACAATACTTTTTTCTCTCTTGCAATATACAAAAGAAATGTACTATTCTGATGAACAATATGTGAAATATTATATAGAATGAAATTAGACCAAAATATTGAATATACTAATAATAATATTCTAGTGTATAATACTATTAATTATATATTCTCATGTAATAATAAGGAATTCTTACAAACAGTGCTTAGGGTTTTGCGATGCCTTCATCATTAAAAGGATATACGGTGTTCTCAACATACGAGTTACAACATACTCAACATACGAGCCCGTATATGTTGGTTTTCACTGTATTTTTTAAAATGCATCGCCACGTACAACATATTCAAACTTTTGCTAACTTTTTATCACCATCAGAATATGGAAAAGCTTTATGCATAAATCACTTCATCCTGGAACACCATTTCCTCTCACGCCAGAAAACTAAGTAGAGTCAGTCGGGGTTAATATAACACAATTTTTTAACACAACTAATATGATAACTTTAAGAAAAGTTACTAATTGATATACAAAATTAACAAAAAATAACAAATATTAGGAAATATATTCTATTATTAATGACCATATAGCAGGAACTCCAAATGTTCAGTATTTGGGCAAACAATTTACATTTTTTCAGTCAAAAGCTTTTCCGCCGAGATTCGAAACTTCTGATATCACTTCTTCGAATTTGATCGCAGGATATTTTTGAAAATAGTTAATCATTCAGAAAGAATGGGTGTATTTTTCTGCGTTGAAACTTTCAAAAATATTAGTCGTGTCATGACAAATACAACCTCAATTTTTACTCTCCTTACGGAGTAGAGAGAAAGTTACGTAATGCTGCGCGAAATAACTGTAAATTTTCAGCGGAAAACTGTGAACAACGCTAGCGGCTAAACCGTTCAGCCGATTTTCTCCAAAATTGACATTCCCCAATCGATCTCTCTAGTCGTGGCCTCTTGAATTTGAAACCGATATTTTAATTTTGTGAGGTACTTTGCATGAAGCCCCTAGGACATTTTCAAAATTTTTAAAAAATGGGTCCATCGATTTTTTAAATAGTGTGAAGGACGTTTAAGAGAATGGTACACTCTCAAGTTCGTTGAAAAATGTGATTTTTTTTAATATTGCAAAAGTTCTTCCTACAACTAAAATATTGTAACGAATATTGCGTCACCGGCCAGCACCCCCACGAACTACCTGCACGCGCGGATTGCGTCAGCTGCTGGTGCCACCACGAGATGCCTGTGAGCGCGGGTTGCGTCATCTCCCTGCACTAGAGTCTTCCAGAACGTCCGGAAGGGTCTCGACGGCACCCCGCCGAGTATAAATACGCGGCGGCCGGCGACCGCGAGTCAAAGTCCGCAGTGGAAGCTGACTGTGAAGTGTGTGAATCGCGGTACAGTGATTAGTGCAGTGGACTGTGACCAGTGCATCGGACGGTGGCCAGTGCATCGAACAGTGATCAGTGCAGTGAACTGTGGCCAGTACTCGGAACAGTGTAGTGTAAATAAATAATCAACAGAAGTACTGTATAAATAAATAATCAAGTGTCTACAGCGGTTGAGTTAAGAAATAAAATAAACGTTTTTTTGTTAAAATAGTACAAGACTTTTTATTCACCACCTAGAAACGTAACAATATTAAAGATAGAGATTTTTTCCCTTAATGAAATCTGTTGCTTAAAGATAGATTTTGAAATAAAGTCATGTATAATATTTTAACACCACTAGTTTAGGCCTATGATGATGCAATTGATAGGGCTAATGTGATACGGGTGTCGTAACTATTTTGATATGCTAAAACACGCAGCCTAAAAGAAAGTAATATTTTTTTAAAATGTTTATGGTTTTAACAATATAGAACTTATTATCCCCACGGGAATCCGTAAAGCTATTGCTCAGAATGGTAATAGTTACGTTTCTGTACAATAATAGTTTGCTAAGAAACAAAAACGCATAAAAATATCTTAAAATACAATTTAATTATTTTAATTCGTCTCATAATACAGAAAATAATGTAAGAACCAGTATGCTAAAAGGAAGATCCAAGGCTAACGTGTTATAAACTGTGAAACCGATTTGACGATATCACTCCCAGAAACCTCTGCAATTACTGAATGTGGCAACAATGATCTTGCAACATTCAATGATTTTTTACATACGTGAACTTCCCTGTTATATCACTTTAAAGATTGAACATTTTTTGATAATTTACTATATTGAAACCAAATTAAACAATGCTGATATAAAGCCCCTTTTTCTGAACTTTCAGACTGATCGGAAACTATGTCTTATAACTCACACATAGCAAAATATTTTTTTCAAAATGAAAATAAAGAAAACAATTGAGACAGTGGTGTCCCTAAGGTGTCTCACTATCGCGCAGATCATTGTTTTACAATAAAAATTCTTAGAGATATCAAGGTGTAGTGATTTAGCCCCATGAATTGTATTGTATCAGCCCCGTCGGGTGGGGTTAATTTGACACACTCTTTTGATTTTTGTAAGAGTTGCGTTAGGTCTTGTTTAGGTCTTAGATAAGGTGAAACGTTTGCTATTTTGTATTATAGTAGTTCCGATTGATCCTATAGAAAACTGGGTTACTTCCTCTTCCCAAGAATAGCAGTCCAATCGTTCGGATCTGAAACGTCACAATTGTCTTCTCAGTACTACTTGTTGACTTCCACCACCAACTTCTTACCAGGAAGAAATAAAATGTTTTATTTAAAAATTGTGTATTTCAAGTTGTTGAACTCCTCGTAAAATATTCTAGCAATACATTACCTCCTATATTTTCCTTAATTGTTTTCACTTTTCACTATGTCTCATGTTATGTACGAGGCATAGCCTAACACTTCTTTTAGTTAAGAAACACTTCACGTTAATCTACGAAATACTTTTCGCCTTGCTGCAAGGCATCGTGAAAACAAATTACCTTCAAAAAGTGCCCACATTGTTGTCCTCACATCTGCATAGCCGCGTGGTAAACGGACATACCGACATTTTTCTTGAAAGTGGTTTATGCAATTAGTTTATAATGTTAAGCTTGCATGAGTACATGTTCCGAAAACGAGCGACGTTAGGAGCGAGTTTTCAAATTTGCACGAATGCAATAAAGCAGCATTATAAACGAATTGCATATTCTACTTTTTCTACAACAAAATTATCAATTTATAAGAGAATCAAATTTCATTTGCATAACAACTTTCTTACGACGTCTCGGGTATTTGGCATCTGTGCGAGAAAACAGTGGTCGGCTGTTGTTTGTTTACCGCTATCTTCCCGCGATTCTCTTGCTGTGAATGGCTGAATGTGTGATGACGGAATCGTTCGTGCCGTAAAATGCCCTTTTACGAACGATTTATTGCAACAGAAATGGTCGTTTATAATACTGGTGTACAAAACTAGTAGTTTATGCAATTAGTTTATAATGTTAAGCTTTATTGCATGAGTACATGTTTTGAAAACGAGCGACGTTAGGAGCGAGTTTTCAAATTTGTATGAATGCAATAAAGCAACATTATAAACGAGTTGCATACGCTATTTTTTTGTATAACAGCATCATAAATTTACAAGAGAATCAAACTTAATTCCGCGAAACAACTTTCTTCTGACGTCTCGGGTGCTTGACATCCAACGCCCTCTGGAAATCAAATTCAAGATGGCATTGTTGACATCCGTGCGAGAAAACTGTGGTCGGCTGTTCCGTCTTCTTCTACCTCCCCACGATTCTCTCGCTACTATTGGCTGAATGTGTGATGACGTCATGTCGCGTTTAATAATGGCGATGACGTCATGTAGCGTGCGATAAAATACTGGATTATGCACGATTTGGGGTATCGAAAAGGGTCGTTTATAATGGTGGTATACAAAAAAAATATTTTTTAGCACTCAATGTACGATAGCTAATACTTACTTTTATTGTTTAATAATTAAGTGTTTGAAATTATTGAAGGCGTTGTCATTGTCAACAATATTATTTATTTTAGAAATAGCAGCTTTCGATGGCTTAGCCATCATCATCATCAGTTTTCTGGTACAAGAAAAAATATAAAATTAGAATTAACATAGTTACCTAATTTTAAAAACATCTTAAGAAATGAAAGGAGAACAATTAAAGAAAAGAAAAAGAAAGAATGAAAGAAAGAAAGGGGGACGGAGAGTTAGATCTTTATAATATAAAATAATTTATATAATTTAAAACATCTTAAGAAATTAAAGAAGAATTAAAGAAAGGAAAGAGAGAAGGGGACGGAGAGTTATATCTTTATGTAATATAGTAGTTTTTTAATTTAAGCAAGAAAATGAATGAAAATATAGTACATGTACAATTTTGAGAGAGAAAATACGAAAAGTACAACGCCTTCAATAATTTCAATTATGTGAATGTCAACTACAACTCACCACTGAATCAATTAAGTGTTTGCCTTGAAGTAAGGTTTATTTGTAAAGTAAAGTAAACAAAACACTTTACAAAAGTAGTGTTTTGTTTATTTAGCAGTACGTAGTTCACATGGCCATAACTTTTTGCGATACCGTTAGGCAAAGCCTACTTTGAAGCACGCATGCCGGACAGTAAGTGTTTCCAATCAACCAACAGAAAAGATGAATTAGGGTCGTATTTATGAAGCTCTGCCAGCAGCACTCTTAAGGGCCTGCCATCTGGGGGCTTGCTAGGAGCTCAAGGGGCGACTGGCATTGGTTGGGGCCCGTTCATAAATCGCAAAACCAAACACTGGCAGCCTGCTAGGCCTGACAGGCCCCTGACAGAGGTTTATAAATACGGACCTAGCTTCCCATGTGAGAGTGCTATTGTGTAAGAGAAAAGCGACTCACCTGAGTCCTTGCCGCCCTTGACGCAGATGCCGAAGCCGTGGCCCGAATCAGGCGGCCGCACCATGTTGACCGTTCGCACCAGCAGGTCCTGCTGGATGTTCTGGTGCGACAGGTGGCTGGCCGCCGCGGCAGCGGCGGCGGCTGCTGCGGCCCCGCCCACGCCCGCGCCCGCGCCCGCGCCCGCGCTGCCGCCGCCGCCCACGGGCGAGCCCGCGCCGCCGCCGGCGGCTGGGCTGGCGGCGCCGCAGCGGCGGGGCGGGGCGCCCGCGCCTGCCCTGCCGCCGCCGCCGCCGCCACCGCTAGGACCGAACAAGCGCAGCACCTGCAACGACACCGCCCGCTCAGCACCCGGCACATTCACAAGGGGAAAGACATATTGGATCCAGACACCGGCGCGGGGCAGCAATTCATGTCGCTGCAGTGTCTCTGACCGGGAGGGCGAGTCCAGACGGTGGCAGGAATTTCCCACACGAGCTACGTGTTACCCGCGCAACTTTTCTTGAACGATGTGTGCCACCCCCCCAGAACAATAAACGGTTGAAGACCAAAGCTCGAAGCGAGCACTGATGACAACCTTCAAACATTTCCATTGACACGTGTGTGTATATATATATATATATATATATATATATATATATATATATATATATATATATATATATATATATATTTCTTTTAAGAAAGAAAACTCCTAGTCGTAACTTTTAAACAATATCTAAAGAAATGACTATCCCAAGAGATACATTGAACTCCTGGGAAAATGAAAACTCAATTTATTGAGACAGTTGCGAATACATCACTGATATTCCAGATATTGGCGATGCTTCATAAAATTTAGTGGCTGATGTCGTAACTAATATCCTCTCTCTACCCGCATTTCTTTAAGCCATCTTTCAAGAAAAGTTCGTTATTAATAGCTAGATCGAATTCAGCTGCTGACTGGAGGAGAATTCTTGCGACCAACTACTCTAATCGGTAGTTTTCCTTGGTTTCTTGGATCAACACAAGGCGGGTCCCGAATCAGTACCATAACAAACGGAACAAGAACCGCGCGCGACCTTTCCTTTCTCTTTGTCTTATCACCGCTTACTCATACACACTAACTTGCACTAAACTACCACACATGCCGGGAGACCGGACGCGCTTTGAGCTTGTTCTGCGTGGGGAGGTGGCTAGTTTGTCGGAGATACGTAGTTGGAGAAACCCCTACGTGTATGTCGAGGCAAGACTCACCATTCGTCGGGAGATCACCAACAGTACCCGCGATTAAAAGAAAAACACGCACTACAATTACAAGGCTAATGACGCGTTTATTGACGCGCCACAAAAATATCAATCAATCAATCAATCAATCATCGAATCAAGATGGTAAAGAGACACTTTAGATAGAAAAATATTGCACCTTCCCACTCGGAGTTACCTCTCTCAAGCAGAAAAAGTATCACTAATGAAAGTGTGAAGTATGGATTTTCTTTATCATTACTTTAGTGTAATGGAATGGCTCACTCATGTTTTCGGGTGAATCAACTGTTTTGGTCATGAGTCACGTGAGTGTAGTGGATATTATATCCATGGAAATGGCGGTGTTACTCCACCGCTGGATCATGAGATCCTGTGTCGCCCTAG